>OZ024896.1:31071120-31091606 GCA_964017195.1 Siderastrea radians | reverse complement strand
GTTTTAGTATACACCAAACCAGTAGATAGCCAGCACAAAATAGTTCCTTTTTTTCTGAGAAATGAGGAAAACTCGCGCGCGAAATCCAGAAAAACGTCGGGAGGTGCATATCAAATGCTATCCCAAGTTTGAGTAGCCAATAAGAGGGCTGGAAAACCACTATCCACTGGTTTGGTGTAAACTAAAGAATGATACATATGACCTCGCTAATTGCGAAGTTTGAATTCACATCCTAAGGAAAAATAGTATAAATGTCATAAATAACGTACGCTGCTGAATCTGCCAATTAAAATGCAGCAGCACTCTCACAACTTTATGCTGATTGAACGAGTTCGAATAAAATCTGATCTTCATTAACGGTGCCGGTTTGAAAATAGGCTTTCTTTATATACAGTACTTCGTTTTGCACTGAATTTCACTGAACATGTGACATGTTCTTAGTGCTTTGATTGTTTTCTCTAAACCTTCCAATGTTCCATACTATGTTCTTCCGGCAACAACATCAAGCATGTGAGCTGCAGTCATGGTGTTTTGTCGTATACTTCAACTGGAACCCAATTTAGCCATTTCATGAACTCCCAGAACGACAGTTTCCCATTATGGTGAATGTCCAACTCCTTGAAAAGTTCCTCCCAGTTCATGTTGTGCTATCCAAAAGACGCCATCAGATTTTCAAACTGCTTTCTGTCCAACGTATCGCTATTGTCCGTACAGTATCATACGTTTTAAATATTATCATTGCCTGGCAGAGTTTCCCAAACTTCGATTTATCGTTGATATTTTCAAAGCGTTCGCCGCTTCGTAGCCAGTTAAAAAACTCGTACGTAACACTGTGTTCGCCTGCTTGATCTAACATCAAGAAGTAAATGCAAGATTGTTCCCGGCTTAAGCCTAGGTCGTCTTCTAATAATTTCCTCAGTTGCTCTTCGTCGAGTTTTCCATTCTTTTCGAGGTCGTATTTATCGAACAGACTCTGTGTAGCGATTTCAGGTGCATCACGGGCGAAGAAGGTATGTCCTGCTTGCATTTCGATGAGGTGTACAGTCCTCCGGTCTTGACAAATCTTTGTTTACTTTTTCAGACTTCTTCTGGAGTTTAAAGTGTAGTACGCGAGTTGTGGTTTTATAATCAAGATTTCTAGAAATGTAACTTGCCAATCGTCAATTAATTCACGCGTGACAGGTTAACAAGTATGCACTTTATTTTCATGTTGGCTTGCACGCTTGGTCAGTATTAAATTTTCATGAGAAACACTATTATTGAAATACATATTACATTTTTTCCGGCTGACAGTCGCCCATGAGCCAAGGCCAAGAGGCCCACACGTGCCGGAGCGATCGATCTTGGTGGTGTCCGGGCCCAATTAGCATTCTGAGCTAAACTGAATACAGACGACACCTAAAAACAATAGTGATTTATGTGTAACAAATAACCAGAATGGAGACCGAGACTGATACGTTGAATGTTGACTGGAAATTTCTTGTTGAGTTTGGGACAAGCGAGGATATTTTTGAACAAAAAGGTCAAGACTGTAATGCCCGTCTCATCTCTGTCATAAGTCCAACTTTTCATGTGCCCAATCTAGTGCAAATTAGAAGAAACAATAAACGGTGGGTATCATAATATGAAACTCATCGGGGTCGGGGTTGGGTCCAGTTGTCTTTCTTAGGGTTAGCAGTTAAGTCTGGTTTCCATATGTTCGCTACGATCGCTGCGATCGCTGGAGAAAACGTTCAGCAACGCTTTTGCGATCATGTGGAAACCTCACTTCAGCGATCGTAGCGATCACAGCATTTCTCAATTTGCTGAAGAGTAGTTTCCATTTGATCGCAAAGATTGCTGAACGTTTTTTCCAGCGATCGTAGCGATCATATGGAAACCAGCCTTAACCCTAATCTAACCTTATAGTGTAATGACAAATCTTGGAATGAACTGTCAAAACCATGTTAACAATCGTATTTTCTGACTTTTAAATAACAATTACACAATTTCGTATCTGTAATATTATCAGAACTTTTTTTAAGCCACAAAAGCTTAAAGGCTCATCCCCAAGTCCGCATGCGGACCGAATTTTTGTCTAGAAATCGTGTGTGGACTGATCATGGTGTAAACATTAAGGGCTTCCACAGACTAGACGTTTAGCTGTCGACAACTAAATGTTATCGACAACTAAAAAACGCTGTGTACGACAACTAAACGCTACATTTTTAGTTGTCGACAACTAGGCAGTTACCCATTTCAAAAAGGGAAACTGTTTAGTTGTCGACAACTACAAGCTGCTACGTTTTTGACTGTTTTTCTCTTGTGTGAGAATGATTAGTTTAGTTGTCGACAACTATAACGTAACTGCGTGGTCACGTACTGCGTTATGAGCATGCGTAGTGAACGTTAGTTCCCAAGCTCTCGCTGGCCTGACTTAGTTGTCGACAACTAACACTCCAGTGTGTATGGAATGCTTGCATCGGACAGAATTAGATATCGACAGCATTTAGTTGAAGATAACACTTAGTTGTCGACAACTGAACGTCTAGTCTGTGAAGGCCCTAAAAGACGCTGTGTGTGACATTAGTTATCGACAACTAAACTAGGCAGTTTCCCTTTTCGAAAAGGGAAACTGCTGAGTATTCGACAGCTACGGTTTTGACCGTTCTCCCTGTGTGTGGGAATGATTGGTTTAGTTGTCGACAACTATTGTAACTGCGTGGTCAGGTACTGCAGTATGAGTGTGCTTAGTGATATTAGTTCCCAAGCTTCCGCTTTCGCTGGCCTCTGTGCAGCCCGGCTTAATTAGAAACCTTCGCGCATGACTCTGATCTCAAAAACAGATTTTGCGACGGTGATTGGAAGGTTTTCGTTATGGTACTGAAAGAAAGTAAATCACTTTATTTAGATGTCGACTGTATTTAGCACACAATACTATTTGGGGACACCACCAACTATGTACTCCGATGATAACGCACAGATGACGCCAAAACGTGGCAACAGAACAAAGAACTTTGCTACGCCCTACGAACCGAAGGCGAGTAGCGTTACTGATGTTCACACCACGTTTTGATATCCTTAGTGCTGACACAAGCATGGCCACATGAAATCTATTTGTTTTATGCATAGTTTTAATGTCGGTTATCCTGCAGAAAATTGGAACTGTTTTTAAAAAAGTGTTGATTTGTGTGCGTAGAACTTTGCGGCTTTGCAATAATATATGCAAGGCCTAGCCTTTTAATTGTGTAATCAGATAGAACGCTTCAACGAATCACGCCTTTTCGCTGCACTTCCGGTAGTAACGTACCGTACCGGTAGTACCGTACCGTAAACTGTAGGGTAGTGATGAAATCAGGAAGTCCGCTTAAATTCCTTCAGTTAATTAGCTGTTAAAGTCACGTACGGATCGATCTTCCTGTACGAGTAGTTAATTTGATTTTACGCTGACGGTTCATTCATTTTTTGCAATTGACATGTAACTTGAAAGTGAACATAGAGCTAACAGCCTTCAATTTACGATCTGGGGTTTCATCTGCACCCTCTCTGAAGGTAGACCCAACTTGTATAGAACAACAAACGCTGACAAACGACAGCACGGCTCAGTCGTTTTCATTTGAATGGTCACACTTTATGACGCCATCCACAGACTCAAAAGTTGGAGACACCCTGTGCAGCATAATAAACAGCACCACAGGAAAGTACTGTTCAGTAGCTTTCACTTGAATGGTCACACTTTAGGATTTTATCCGCAGACTCAATTCAAGTCACAAACCCCTTGTACAGCATAAAAAAGTAACACAAGAACGTACTGCTCAAAAGATCGCAATTACTATGCTCACACTTTAGGCTGTCCGATTTACAGACTCGAAAGGTCACCTTGCCTTGCTTAATAAACAGCACAGCAAGAAAGTACACTGCTCAATAGCTTTTAATAGGATTTTATCAAATAGACTGAAATCAACTTGTGAAATATGGACCACATTAAAGTTAAGGTCCATTAAAAAGTCACAATTTAGGATTTCAGATGTACAGACTCAAACTAAGAGTCACTTTGCACCGGAACTGACCAATGTAATACCACAGGAAACCACTGCTCAGTGACTTTCACTTACGGAGACAAAGGGGCAAAGCTTCGCGCACAATCACTGACCCTGTGGCTTTGACTTTTGGAGTGAAAGAGTTTGAAAACTACCCACTGTTTGCACTGTTGGATTTGATCTTTTAAGGCCCAATTTCTAACAGTTAAAGTGCACAACAGGTGTTCATATGTTCACAATGGCCGAATTATGTGGCAAATTATTGCACGCAACCCAACAAATACGTTTTGGCCATGGGTTTTAGTTTCCTGTTTATCACCACTGAACCAGTTTTGAACTAGGTAATAACGAACGACATCATAACAGGGTTGGCCGGCCCCCAGGAAAAGTTGGGTTAGGAGAATCTTTCGAGGGTTTCCTGGAATTGCAACAAATTGAAATTCTGCATTTCTCAGGGGGTTATACAGAGCGACCTAACCAATAAATTGTGATGTCACAGCAGTCACGCGTGCTCGCTGATGTAAAGTTGAAGTGACGAAATTTAACTCATCGGTAAAATTGACAGGTTTAATTTTCAAGAGTGTCAGAACTCAAATTAGACTGAATGAAAAATCTTGTTTGATCATGGAAACAGCACTACTGTGAGATTTAAGTATTGCTATATCATATGCAATATACATTTAAAAGTATATCTAGAACTGACGGTTGCTTATAGAAACTTTAGGAGTATACAATACCTCTCTGGGTGCTCATATCACGTCCGCTATATCAGGTACTCTAATATAGCGTAGTGTTACTCCTTGCCGGTCAATGTCCTTGTTACTAGGTCGTTATTTTCGGAGAATTGTTACTTTTGGATGGTCAAGTTTCTCTCGCGGTCTGCTAAGGGCTTAACCTTCACAGCCAAACTTTACGGCATTTGTACTTCTAGCCTGTTCCACGCTCCGAGATAGTTGAGAAAGCTCGAAATGAGAAAACGACCGCCATCTTTTCTCCAGATCCCGCGCGTCTTATTTTCGCGTTCCCTTTCTAGTTTTCCTGCCGTCCCAACTATCTGAGAGCCTGGAACAGGCTATTGTACTTCAAGCCGGGATTCATTCACGAGTGATGCAGGGAGGCTTACCCAGGGTGAAATAACGCGTTTACGTTTCAGGTTTCATAACGGTTATTCAACGGAAACATGAATATCCGCAAACGGAAATGCAAGTAACCGTTGCGGGAAACACGGATGTACATTACGTTTCCGCAACTGCGGCTCTGCGGAAACGCATTCCTTAAACTCACGTATCCGCAACGTTTACGCAGTCACGGAAACTCTGATAGCCTTCGCGTTTCCGCGACTCGTAAATTCGACGGACACACAATTATCCGCTGGATTTCCGAAGAGTAAATGTAAGGATAAATCACGTATCCACAAGGTTTACGCAGTTACGGAAACTCTAAAAACCGTTATGTTTCCACGATTTGTAAATTTGACAGACACACAATTATCCGCTGGATTTTTCGAAGGGTACATCATTCACTGGGAAGTTCAAGTTGGCATAGGAAGGGATTTGATTTCTCTTGTAAATCACAGATACGCCTAATAAAAAAAGACATAGTCGGGAATACCCTGCTAATGTGGATGCATTCGTCAACTTACGGTATACCCATCGGAATTAACCAACGAAGTGCCTCATACACAACTTTTAGAAGTGGAAGCTGCATTAACAAACGTCTTTACATCTACAGCATTTAAGAGGATTACGTTTTATTTTCACTATCTGTACAGAGAATGTCCTATTATGATAACAGTCTTAGCACAGCCCAAACAAAGATGGGCGGCCCTAATTTGTCACTGAAAAAGTGGTTCACAAACTCGGAAAAAAACGTAGTGCTGAACTTTGAAACAAAAGTGCGAAAGACTATCACTATAGGCATTTAAATTGATTCTTACAAATATCCAATCTGAGATCATTGACAAAAGCACCATTATTTCCACTCGAAGATGGACAAACGGTCTTGGCACAGCCCACTCAAAGACGGGCGGCCCTACTTTTGTCAATGAAAAAGTGGCTCACAAACTCGAAAAAAAATAATGCAGTGCTTAACTTTGAAACAAAAGTGTGACAGACTATCTCTATAGGCATTTAAATTGATTCTTACAAATATCCAATCTGAGCTCATTGACAAAAGCACCATTATTTCCACTCGAAGATGGACAAACGGTCTTGGCACAGCCCACTCAAAGATGGGCGGCCCTACTTTTGTCAATGAAAAAGTGGTTCACAAACTCGGAAAAAAAAACGTAGTGCTGAACTTTGAAACAAAAGTGCGAAAGACTATCACTATAGACATTTAAATTGATTCTTACAAATATCCAACCTGAGATCATTGACAATTGCACCATTATTTCCACTCGAAGATGGACAAACAGTCTTGGCACAGCCCACTCAAAGATGGGCGATCCTACTTTTGTCAATGAAAAAGTGGTTCACAAACTCGAAAAAAAAATGTATTGCTGAACTTTGAAACAAAAGTGCGACAGACTATCACTATAGACATTTAAATTGATTTTTACAAAAGTGTCATTATTTCCACTGAAAGATGGACAGTCTTGGCACAGCCCACTCAAAGATGGGCATCCCTACTTTTGTCAATGGAAGAGTAAATCGTATACTCAAAAAAGTAGTTCGTACATGTATAAGCATAAAAAACTTCAATATAGTGGTGAACTTTGAAACTAAAGAGCAAAGGAGACTATTGCTATATGAATTTAAAATCATTCGTACAAACATCCAACCTGAGTTCATTGACAAAAGCGCCATTATATCCACTCACGCATGTGCTCGACCTTAGTGGCAGTCCAATAGCCAAAGACTTACAAGTCAAAATTGGGTTTCGTCTACGTTGCAGGAATAATCGAGAACCAGAGTGGTGTTTGACAAGGACAGGTGTTCAAAAGATAATGAATAATTTGGGGCTTGGCTACCACGTCATGTCTAAATTGTCTACCAAATATTATTATTATTTTTAGTAGCCCATGGATCATGTGAATAAACCATTAAGGTTGAGCACTAGATACATGTGGCAATTAACACTGTTCAGTTGGTGAGACATTTAAGGCCAGCACACACGAGGGGATTAGTGTCATGGACTTTTTTCAGGGGCCAGTCCCCTCGTGAGTGCCTACCTTTATGTCATGTACTAAATTTACAAAGTGTATGGTGGATCATGGCAGCTTTCTCCCATCTTCTATGTGCAAAATGCATTTTGTAGATACAAAAAAAAATTACAAAGCCTGATGGATATTCATACATAAAAACATAAAACGTGGCCAACAAAGCTAGAGTTCCCTCAACAATGGATGTGCGCATTATTGGCCGGAGAATACAGGACACCCTGGAAGATTATGAATGGATATGGTGTTGTTTTCCTCTCTGTCACTTATTTGGGACTGGTTTCTTCCTGTTGAAGAAACAATCAAGAACGTAAGAACAAAAACAATAATAAAAATAAAGTAAAACAATTAACAAATTAATTTAAATAACATCTTGTGATCTTGGCTGCTTATGTAAAGATGGACACTTGTGATTGTGGATACTTTCGGGGAGACGAAACATTTGATGTTCATGCAGCATCTTCACTACAAGAGTTTGGCAAAAAAAAAAAACATGAAGTACTCGCCATGACATTAAAAGCAACGACAAGAACAACAGCAGAAAAACAAGTACATATGGGGACTAGAATAGAAGCTGCATGAAACTGTGTTTTCGGTTGGACTGTTTGCATCCTCATTTCTGCAGTCTGCATTGTATTCAGTTGAAACTCTGAGCAAATATTAATTTCTTTACAAGGAACAAACTTCATTAAATGACTACTATGAAAAGTTAGTAAGAACTGTCCCCTTCCAGAATAGCTTATTTCAGACCATAAGTTTGGTTTATCTCTGAATTTGACTGCTATGCTAATAGTTGACCTTCAAGTTCATGTACTTACTGTTACACATTTGTGAAGAGTGAATGAGCATACATGTACATGTAACCAATATACACTTACCGAGATAAACTCCACAAATTCCTTGTGTTTGCATGTTACAGCTTTTTCCAATAGCAGTGGCAATATTGCTATTGTCACCTCAGCTTTTTCTCCTGAAACAAAGAACAGCAGTAGTTAGTGGTGGGTTATGTGTCTCTTAGATTTGTTTTGTCCTTTTTTTCTATCTTTTTATTCTTTTGTCTCAGCTGGTCATTGATTATAAAGTTACCATATAAAACAACTGGAATCAACACAAATTTGCAGTTCAGTTTGCAACCACTTTATAGGCAGATTAAAGAAAAAACATGGCAGCAATAGCATGCAGCAGCACGAGCCATTACTTAATGTCTCATATTGTGAAATTCAAAACAAAGGCAAAACCCATAATCAATCAGTGTGAATGTGGTCACTCACAATCAATGGTACAGCAGCTTGACGATCTGACATAAAATGCATCACTCGCAAACTGTGCCAAGCGTAAAGATTTCGCATTATGAAATTAATGTGTAAACATGATAATTCAAAACAAAGAAAATATATTTCAATTTTATTCAAAAGGTGCGGGCCCTCAGAAATGAGCCATAAATGAGGGTCCTGAAGGGGGGGGGGGGGGGGGGGGGTCAAGAAAGGCGTTACCTAAGAAGAGGCGTTAAGGCTTCGTAGAAAATCTTCCCGAAAGCAATATTTGAGAAAAAATTCTTCGAATTACACCTGAATGATAGAGGGTACCCAGCTAGTGTTGTTAAAAAACACCTCCCAGAAGTAAAATTCTTCATCAGGCGATGAGGTCAATTGTTTATGTGTCAATAGAAATAGTGGAATCGAAATTCCTGAAGCTTGGATACCTACGATCAGAAAGCACAACAGCCGACCAACCACAAAGCGGACCTGTGAGGGAACAACATCTAATAGTCTGAATAATAATGAGGATCGAAATGCACCAATGGCAGCGAACCATCACGCTACAAATAGCGACACGTAAACAATCGACGTCATCGCCTGATGAAGACTAGCAGTATTGTAGTCGAAACGTCACGATGAACAACTCTAAGCGATTCCATCGTGAGACAAACGAATAAACGTTCATCTTACCTATCTTACACCACGATGAACAGTAAACACATCTTTAATGACAGTAAAACTCTTGGACAGAAAATCAGCACTAAAACAGAAAAACAAAGCTGCACGTGAGAAAATACTACTCTTTGTTATGCAATACCACCTGGCATTGCCTAGCCTAAAGTATAATACTGATGGGGAAATGGCACAAAGTGAAAACCAGTGGAAAAAATACAGGGCCATGTTTTTGCATTAAATTGAAGACCACATGCAAAAATTCAAGCACTTCTGGAAACAAACAATTTATGCAAATTTTCCACTTCGCATAGTTTTTGACTGGACCCTTCAATTAGTACAGAATCAGCCATATCTGAATTTAAGAAACTCTTTAAGAAGCCTCCCCTCATATACATGTAATACTAAAAAGAAAGTACGAGCTAAGCTACATGTATGAAGGCCTTTTTAGAAATATCATTCCAAGGCTGTGCTCTAAGAAGTGGTGCTCAAAGGCCCCAGCTGTGAATTCTGGGGTTCCCAGCCCTTAAGCATTATGCAAAAATAAGTTTTTCTAGTCGCCCACAGACAAAAGTTACAGTGTAGTAGCCTGAGGCCCCGGGTGCTGCTGGAGCACAGCCCTGCATTCACGAACCGTGGGAATCGCGCAGGCCCCTCAATGTTGCGGTTCAATTTTATCCTTGGTTCATTATCAACATTACACTGTACTATACACATAAACAAAGGATAATAAGAATTGAACCAAGGATAAAATTGCCACAACATCAACACTTTTTAACCCGTATTTGCCATTTTAAATAAGCTAATCGAAGTCATGGTTTGACCTGTTAGGCACATAGAGTCATAAAGAGGGAATGTCTAAGTAAACGCTGTGCAACCAAATAGCTGATTTCAGTAAATGCAGTTTAAAGTCAATGCTAAAATCAGATCACAACTACATTGGTTTGACCTGTTAGGCACATAGAGTCATATAGAGGGAATGTCTAACGCTGTGCAACCAAATTGCTGATTTCAGTAAATGCAGTTTAAAGTCAATGCTAAAATCAGATCACAACTACATTGGTTTGATATCTGTTGATTTGCAAAAATTAATTTTTAGGTATTGTTAAAGACTATTTTTGTTGCATTTTTGTGCATTGAAGGGACTTAACAAGGGTTTCAAATGGTTCTTAGATTCTGTTTTTCAATAGGACATCTTTCCCATTCCCATTATACGCTACTTTTTTCCCAGTCCCAGTGCCTCAAATCCCATTTTCCCAGTGCTAAAATAGGCAAATCCCAGCTCCCATTTTTACCCCTTCAGGACCCTCATAAATATTATGTACCTTTCAAATTGAAGCTTCAACATCCTCCCCCCCCCCCCAGGCATTTGACTGTGCATCATGCCCAAGGACTGAAGGAGGGGGGAATTTGAACATTGCGTTGGAAAGGTGGGGAATTTGATCTGGATTTATCTCTTGTTGTAGTGTAATACGCCCATGAGTTTTTTCGGATTTTGCGGGGTATGATGGATTTACAAGATAGAAATTTACCTTTGTTTGCAAATAACTCTTTTAAAAGGGTCTTTAAAAGAAGTTTGAAGGTGTCATAAGGGCAGATCTCTCTCTGAAAGCGTGAACAGTGTTTGATTAAAGACGAAATTTGTCTTTGAGGAGAGGTATAATGTATTTCAGTACTAATTGGTGGGGTATTTGAATGGCTTTTTTGCCCCGAGGGGAGGGAATTTGAACAAGCCAATCTTCAAAAGTTCAAATGCCCGGGGGATTGCCTGGAGGGGGGTTTTGAAGCTTCAATTTGACTGGTATTTGACCGTATCTGTACATTATGCATGGTTCAATTTTACGTGTTACCAACCCCCCCCCGGGCAACCCCGGGGACAAGTCCAGCCCTTCAGGCCCGGGGGTGGGGAATTGTTTGAAGCGGTCTCGTCCCGGGGGGAGGGGGGCGGGGCAAATTAAAAAAAAAAACTTCTTGCTGTTCTTGTAAAGTACGTCACTTCTCGGTTGATACGATGGCGCCGGACCGCACGGAGAAGACTGCCTATTCCCGGGGAAAATCTCTAGAATTTGTAGCAGACTGTTTAAAGAAGAATAAACTCTCAAAATTAAAATTTGTATTCGAAGGTACCTTTATTATTATAAATTGTTAAACGAATGTGCCCGCATTGATGCGCGGATGGATGGCGTTCGTAACAAACAAAGAAATATTTGTTCAGCGTATTTATGTATAAAAATGTAAGACGACTTATAAAATAGACTTTATATAAAAACGGACGCACGGCTTAATATTAAACAGAGATCTCAGTCCAGTGTTCTTATGAAACAAGCTAAGAAAGTTCCTCGGTAAAATGCTGCCATCAGTTTGTTCACGGGCCTCTTGTGCGTATGCGCTAGATTTAGAATAAAACACGTGGCAAAGAACATTTCTTTACTTGCTAGCCGTATGCCAGTGTGGTTGGAGCTTTTTCTTCAGTTTTCTTTTTCAAATATAGTGTTCATGTTTTTGTTATATAGTGTCCTTCGTTCAATAAACTCTAAAAAATAGTTGAAGTTCTTGCCAAAACGTCTGGTTTTGCTACAAAACAACGTATTGGTGGTCGATGAGGAGTCCCGGGGGTGGGGAATTGTCTCTTTCTGCGTGCCCGGGGGTGGGGAATAGACCGCCAAGTGAGAAAAAAATTGCAAATCCCCGGGGGTATGCCCGGGGGGGGATGGTAACAGGTAGAATTGAACCATGCATTACTTTTGAAGTCCCTAAGAAAATAATGTCATCAAGAACACTCCAAGTGCGGAGGACTTCGCTCAAACGTAGTAAATATCAAACAAGGCAAGAATATTTGGATATATCAAAGCTTAAGCTTACGTTGTACAGTCTAAACTTAAGCTCACCTTGGCAATCGCAACAGGAACCATGTGCCATCAAATATGGCGGCCAATCTTGACTCGATGAAGCTTGATTAATGGCAGAAAAACATTCCCACCGATCGTTAATCCGCTGTAAGGAGATGGTATGCATCTATGCAGAGACCGTGAAGCAAGAAGAAGGAATAGTTCACAAGCCATCTCTCCAAAGCGACAAAAGTTTATCCCTCAAATGCTGAATGCTACCGAAGGTCGTTGAAAACAGGCGCCAAAATGCGAAAAGCACGTCGGGAAGGGAACTACTTTGCGCATGATCAATTCGTACCCAAGGTCACTCGGCCAGACCGGCCAGCCAGCGGGGAACCGACGAGAACCCGCGAGAAAATCAAAATGCAAACCGCTTTTCGAATAATATAATTTGGTCGTACATCACAAAAATAGCAATATCAGTACTCTAAATGTAAAACAAATTTGCTCGATTGGCAAACTTGCGGTAAATTCATTTTTTCGTCCAGTGCTAGATTTATTCTTTACTCAACATATTAAATACACATTTTACTCAAAGAGTCAGTTTAACTCATTTTCAAAAATGCTTTTTTTGCCGTGTACTTGCGAAGAAACTTCATGAGGTTCTCCAGCTTTGTTTTCAAAACTATTTTATGGCCATGGGTTAAATTTCTAAACATTTCCAAACAACGTTAAGAGCATCATTAAAAGCGTTCTGGACTCCGAATTGGAGAGTATATCAGTTAAACTGCGCGTATCTCGGAGTACCAGGAATGGAAAACCGCCAAGTTTCCGTTCGAATCCGTTTGCGGAAACCCGAAGGAAAAACCTTGCTCGTTTCAGCCATCGGAAACGCTGCGGAAACGCGATGGAAACATTTTAAACGTTTCAGCTAACGGAAACGCTGCGGAAACGCCAAACATTCTCACCATTCTTCTCTTACACGTTTCCCGTCGCAACCGACCTGCGGAAACGTAACGGAAATGTCAACTGTCAGGTTTCCGTCAATTTTCCGAATTACGGAAACGCCTTATTTCACATCTTGTAATTAGAAATTATCCCAATTAATGGAACAAAAACTGGATGTAAATCAGCATAAGAAGAAGGCTAAATTTAATCCACTGAAAAATCCACTACCATAATTTTTCTAGCTTATTAAATCTGCTCGACAACCCCCAAAAAATGACTAAAAACGTTTAAAAGCCGCCTAAAAAGGGGGATTTTTTAATTTCTGTAACACACTTTCTGTTTAAAAACGTCACGTATTTGGGTAGGAGGGCTATTCCATAGTTCATGCAGGGGCAGCTGCAGAAAAAGATCTACTTGTAGCTCCAAGTGCGGGCAGCATTTTTCAGAATGGGCGTTCAAGGAGAAGACTGTCATAGGGCCTAAGGCTGTAAGAGGTTCTACGATGTACGCTAATAATTAGGTACACTGGCGATAGTCCATACAGCATATAATGCTCTAAACGTTAAAACTAGAATTTCACAAATAATTTGTGAAAAAACAGGCAACCAATGGAGCGCGCAGAGCTCTGGAGTCACATGAGAATTTCGCCCAATGGTGAAACTAAGTCTTGCCGCCGCGTTATGCACACATTGCAAATTTGGAGGTCTTTAAAGGACCAATATCCGGTTACTGCGCATGCTCCAAACTTTGATTTCCTGACAGGATGTCGCGAATTCAAAAGACGCGAGAAGTGATATAGAACCTTCAAAAATCCGTTTGCATCGTGCTCAGTTTAGTTCAATATTACCCTAAGGCTTCTCCCAGCTATAGATTAATGATATATAGTTTTCGTTAAGTTCCAATTTGTGTGAGATCGGGATTTTTTGGCGTTGTTTTCGAATGCCGTTGGACGGAGGACCGAGAGGAGGGAAGCGCTATGGCGCCAGTCGAAGGCTTCTTTCTCCCGGCAGCCTCCATAAAAGCTCAGAAAATCGTGAAAGGAATAAGAAGAAATGTAACTAGCAGCATACCAGAATATATATAAAGAAAGCAACCCATGAGACATGGAAACGACTGAAGGGATCAGTGGTATCTGTATTCGACCGACACAGCCATAACTGAACTGATGGTTGGAAGGCCTGCACGCTGCACGACTTCTACTTGTACTTGTACGCCGCGCCTTGTCACCTTGTCTTGGTCTTTTGACCCATTTTGCGTCTTGTTTTTTGTAGCGGGTTTAGAACGGAGGATTTTTAAATGTTGACTGAATCGAGCCGTTACAACTTAGGCGTCGCATTCTCGAGGTCATATCGAGGTCATATAAACTGGTGGATTCTTGTGGCTTTCGTCGTTTGTTATTCTCCGTTGGTTTGCCTTCTGATCGTTTGTTAAGCGACTCAATATGGTTTTTATGCCGCTCTTGCATAATAGGTACGTTGAATTTGGCTCATTTAGGAAATTTATGGGTTTTTCCGCTTCTCATGTTTATATTTTCGACAATAATGAGCTGAAATATTCACGTGCAGCGTGACTAGTTTCCCTGCTGATGTTTGAAACGCCGGGCTTGGCTTATTGTTTTTAATTCTGTTGCAGGATTTTGTTTTTCGCATCACGCTCGGTTAAATCTTTGTGTACAATCAGGGGCACCCAACGAGAAAATTTTAGCAAAACACTTGAAATATCATTTCCTGCTTTATAAGATTGCTTCAGAGGTTTATAAAGGCATATTTGTTAAAGTTAATACGGATTGATCTGTTCGGATTTTTTAGCTGAATATTTAGGCCGCAGAAAATGTGAGGAAACAGAATCCTATCCGCGAATTTCCGAGCTGCTGATGGCTCGCCGAAAATGCTAGCTGACCTTATTTTGCACTCTAAACGACATATTTGTCCCTCCAAAAACAATAGGAACTAATAAGTCCTCTTGTTACGAAAGTTTCGCCAAAGAAATCTCTAGCTTACACTGCAATTAAATCCGAAAATCTCCGGTGATTTATATTGTGTTTCGCATCATGGATTGCGATCTATATGTGACAGTGTCACTTTGCATGTTTTTTTGAACAGAATTTCTAGGTTATTTTCTAAGCCATTCTAGGAATATTTTCTGGTATTTCCTTAGTCAAAGAGCCTAAGTGTTGTTTTATTTCTATCAGTGATTTGTTACGCAATGTTGCAGACGTTGGCAGATCGTTTTACTCTCACCGTCTAGAAAGCTCTTTTGTTACGGTTTAGATTACATGGAAGGTCAGATCACGTAATTGTAAGGATTACATTATTTAGAACTGTGTAGGTTTTGTTATCCTTCTGTAGGAGTGGCAAACATCTGTTTCCCTTAGGTAAATCCTGTTGTGAGTTTACTATAGTCATGCTTTTGTTTTCTGTTGTCAACACTGATGATTATAGGTTGGGTGTAGGTCAAGGGCGTTGATTAATTCCCCTTGTCTGGTTATCAAACAGGATGTGATGTAACCATTTTGTACTTGTGATGTATTTCCTGTCACATACAGTTGTCTTTACTTGCGTATAAATACAACTAATTTTGTGTTGTTCATTTGAGTTAGCTGTGGAGCTTAGCTCCCCAGAGGGGCTAGTCCTCTGGTAGATTGCAGTTTGTGTCCTTGTACAGGTACAGAATGTAACTCATTCCCGTTTTACGTCATTTTACCATTTTTATAGTTTTCATATCGTCTTGTTGCTTTCTTAACACATTTGTAGCCGTTTGTATATAATTTTAGCTCGTTTTCATATGGTCTGTAATCTTTTAGCCGTTTTTATTCTGTTTAGTTTTTTATACAAAGTGTTGCTAGTTTTGTTTTGTACTTAGTTTTCTGTGCTTTCAATAAACGTTCATGTAAGCCCACTCCTTGCATCCATTAAGAATTCATGTTGTGCCTCCGCTCTATGGCCTCCGCCGCTGGCGACGTTAGACCGCTCGCGTCGCCCGGTTACATATAGACCCTTTTTGTCAAGAAATTTAAGTTGTAGCTTCCTTGGAGCTATAAAACGCGAGCAAATATTTAAATGGCGGATGTAAACAGCGGATCACCGCGTGGGCCGCGGGGTAATCTTGTCACCTCAATGTGACGTATTATCGGGATAGTGTCCCTTTAGGCAGACCATACAGCAAACTTTTACAATGGACAATTGCTTTAGGCAGACCATACAGCAAACTTTTACAATGGACAATTCGACTGGTAATGAAGGCATAAATTAATGTTAGTAGACTGTCACGAGATAAGTATTTCTGTATCCGCCTGATGTTAGGGACTGTTCGTTATTTATGCCTAAGGGGGGGCCGGTGTTTAGAGTGGGGGGGTAAGATTTTCAAAATCAATGAAAAAGGGGAGGTGTTTTTTTAAAATACAGTAGAAATAAGGGGGGTAAACTTTTAGAAACCGTTGTTTCAACACTTGTGTAGCCGTTTTGCAGACATATTTAAAAAGTTGATCTCTGTTTCGAGAATTCTATTTCCAAAGGACCTGGTCTTTATAGTTTGAAAAGCCAAGAAAACGTGATGTGGAGTAGCGTTATTTAAAGCTTCCAATATATAACTTATTAAATCCCTTTAAAATACATGCAATCTGATATTTAATATTAGCAAAACCACGGTGTCATTTGCCGGGGCCAGTTGTAGTTTACAGTATTATAGTGTGTAAGTATATAGCCATCCTCGAACAGCAAAACTGGTTCAAGCCTTGCAATGAACTTCTTACAAACTTTCATACCGTTGATTTCTCTCTCGAATCGGATCTTCTCTGGGCCCACGTTAATACCGGCGCTGCAAATTTACTTTCCTTGCTGAGTGCTTCCATACTGTACGATCACAAATGACCTTGCACTTGATTTTGGTTTACCGGCACGCGGCCAGAACACATGTTGTACGCAATTTCGCAATTGTAAGCACGTCGCGTCCAGAGGGTAGGGGAGGGGGGGGGGGGGTAAAATTTTGAAACTGTCACATAAACGGGGGGTAATTTTTTAAAATACCCACTTTCGGGGAGGGGTAAATTTTTCATATGCCTGAATTGGTTGAAAATCACCGACCCCCCTTAGCCATAAATAACGAACAGTCCCTTATGAAGTTGAAAAAACGCAGCATTACACGCTTTAGTGAACTAGGTAGCCATTGCCAACTTGTCAAACCACGATCCAAGTTCTCTTACATGTGAAAGAGGTTATTGAGTAACTCGTAAAAGTAACACGTGCGATTCTACGTATAAAAGTCGTAAGTCCTTTATATAAGGCACTGCTAACAATGGAAAGTTTATTTTAAAATTGACAGCAGAGCGAGCGAGTTGAGGACCACTCGGCCTAGAAGCAATTTAAAACAATTACCTTCTCCTCATTGAATTTATAGTGTATTGAGCGTCTGTTAATTGTCTCTGTAGTCGCCTTATAATTCCTTCCAAAATTTTTATAAGATTCTGCGTCTCAACTTGATCGTAAATCTCGGCGTTCTTTTTCAGTTCTTCCAGGCTGAGATTATCAGCTTTAATAATACTCGCTTGCCTCAGCTTCTCCAGCTTGTAAGTTTGAGCAAATACCAGATCTGAAAGGACGCCTTCCTTCGGTTTCGTTTTCAGCTTTTTGACCATGAGATCTTCACATCTCCGAACAATGGCGACCATTTGATACTCGTGAGCAAGCTTCACCAGGAAGTAACAGTTTTCCTCCGTTATTTGTTTCTCTGCCGCAAAAGGATCAGAAGGATAAATCACTAGAAGCAAGTCTTTAACTTCGCTCGACGTTTTGCCCGGAAGAGGAATTTCGTTCTTGTCTTTTTCTTGAAACTCTGACGTAAACATTCTCTCAAATACGGGCGACCACATTGCAAGCACGGCTCGGTGAACATGGAATCGCTGCTCTTCCACAACGAGAACGATATCGCTGAATTTCCAGGGTCGTAGAAAATTTTGCGAATCAACTTCACTTCCCTCAGACATTCGGAAAACTAGCTTCAACAAACCAGCGCGAAAAAGAGCAGAAATAACTGGAGTGCAGAACTAACCACAGAGATTCACCTTCCTCCTTACTTTGTTGTAGTGTTCAGCGGTTACACGTGTGACCACTTGTGACACATCCGGGACACTTGAGTGAGCACGCGAAGGAGCAGTCGTCTGTAAATAAGTTTTTGTCAGATTGTGTTATTCGTCTCGAGACGATATTAACGTCTCAGACGACATTAACGTCTCTAGCATAAGAACGGCCATTTTCTCGGTGAAATAGTGAATTAGTGTTTTTTAGATTCGTGGAATGTGAGATTCTGACGTATTTGTTTCCCTAATGATTTAACATACAAGAGGGTCATAATGGGTTGACGGTTGACAGTTAAATTTTCGACCGTTTGACGCTAGCAGTTAAATTTTAGGCATGACGGTTATAAGACTTATAACTGAGAAATTCCGTCCACGAATACGACGTTAATGTTTACGGCAGTTGTCGGCTCTTGGGGACTGTTCAGTATTTTATGGATAAACAGTCTAATTTTACACATTCTTGTATATAAAGCAGCCCTTTATATATCTAAAACAAAGTTGCACCCCTTTCTTATACCTCAAGGATAAGCTAAAACAATGCAATTTCCTATGATCGCCACATTTTTACCGGACTTTCAGTCCTTTTGGCTCAGTTGCTCAAAAGGCTCCAAGCTTTTAAGTGTTTTGCGCTGTTATTTCTGACAAAATTGGCACCCTCTTAGCTTTAGCCGCCATCTCTTTCACTTTGAAGCGGATTTTCTGACCCTTTCATACACTAAACCAACAATTTTCCCTTCCCTTTAGTGTAATGCGAGCTTAAAAAAGGTACCCCTTTCGGGCGGAGCCTCCCCCGTATAGCCCACTACAGGGAGCACCCCCGGGGGGTTTGTACCACTCAACTGGTTTCCTTTCGGTAAATTTAGGACGTTCATCATCGTGTTGCAATTGTGATAGCGGCGTGTTAGCACTAGCAGCAGCAAGGTCAGTGATCCGTTCAGTGTACATTATTTATTACTGCCATTGAAACCGGAAGAGTTTTCAGACAGAAGTGAGTTCTGTCTATGTTTCAGCCGCAAAGGACTTTAAAAAAACAGCGGAAATCAGGAATGAAGGACCGATATGTAAGTGTAGTTGGGAATATCTAAACTTACCTTGTATTTCACAGCATTCGTTGACTCTATATTAGCCCTTAGGAGAGTATATTTGAGACGTTTGACGACTAATTATATGACTAGCTCCTTTGACGGTTGACGGTAAAAAATGTCCTTATTTGACGGTTGACGGTTAATTTTTCGGCCGTTTGGCGGTTGACAGTTAACCCCAGTATGACCCTCATACAAACAATACCCTTATTTTTAAATATGCAAAGGAAAAACTGGTAAAAAGCTGAGGTGCAAGTAATTTTAGCCTAATAAAGTTACTCAGTTAATGACTAACCTGCAGCTGACTGATTGTCTTTATTTTAGGCGTTGTCTTGTCAAATGACTCATTGAAGTAGGTGCATGTACCACATGTACTTCTGGTCCTCTACCTGATCAACCCCTAACACGCATTTCGAACGCATTCTTTAAACAGCTAGTTTCTTAAGTTTCGATTTCCACTCCTGCCTATATAGTTTTTCCGGTGCCTACAGCTGTAAATTCATCTCCAACTTGATTGTCTAACAGCTGATGACGGGCGAAAAAGGCAAGATAACACATAGACCAGTCGAACAGCGCACGTCCCCTATTCTCTTCCGTTTCTTTCGTTTAAATTCTCCCTGTAAGTTGTGACATGATGACGGAAAGTAACAGCACATGATCTGGAGAGATGAAGAGAAAGGGCCCTGGCAATAATGCAAGGTTGCCGATCAAGTTGAAGTCCATTAATTTTATAGTTTTCATATTTAAAGCAAAAATGTTTTAGTTTTCATTGTGCTCGTCTGTGTCTTCTCACGTACCTCTTAACTTAAATTAAACAGGTTGCTGTGTTCATTATGCCATGAACGTTAGAAAAAAAATAGTCCCAGAGATGTTCCCAGCATTTATTTATTTAATTAATTATTTATCTATCTCTCTTTATAGTGGACCTAATAAGATTATCTGATGATATCGCCTGGGTAGTTTTAAAAATACGTGTAGTCAATAACGAAATTTCAATTAATTCGCCTTCTGAGTAGACTCCCACGTAGTAGTCTTTTTAGGGGAGTCGTATTACCCTCCTCCTTACCTTCTAAGGGGAAACGAAATATTCGCACATTACTGAATAACGTAGTCTCGAATCTTCCAAATAACCACAGCACCATTTTAACAAGTTTATGGTGATTAAACGAGTTCAACTAAATAGATTTCCTATCAAATAAAATTATCTTAGCAGCAGTTGAAAATTTTATTTTCTTTGTAAACATATGCTACAGTAAGGCACTTCTAGTTTTGCTCCTTTCAAATAAGACTGTATATACAAATTGTTACTGTCTACTATTTCCAACAAATAAACACACATTTAAAATGATTATTGCGGTGAACATTAAGCATGCGAGCTGACAGACTCCAATCATGATTTTGTTGTCGTACTCTTCAACTGGAACCCAATTCAGCCATTTCATGA
>OZ024896.1:31055242-31071097 GCA_964017195.1 Siderastrea radians | reverse complement strand
TGATTAACCGGCCGTCGCCATGGCGACCGCCGGTTTATAAAATGGACACGGTCTTTGGTGAAAGCAAGTTGGCTTAACATACGAAGAAAGTGCTGTAAAGCTTGTGGTACGGGTACTCAAGAGCGGTACTGTCTTATATAAGACGCATGCGCATGTCAGTCTTCTGAATGTTACCTTCCTATGTTTTTGTCTTTTAACTTACAGTATTTAAGATATGAACGGCGAAGGGTTGTTTAAGTTTGGGGGTTTTGTACAGTACAGCCCAAAAATAATGCACGCGCAAGAACTTCTTTTTGCGTCCGCAAGCGGAGAGCTTCTTGCGGCTACTTGCAGGATGCCTGCACTTGAATACTGTAAGCCGCAAGAACGTCTTTGCGTTTAGAAGTTAAAACCGCAAGAACTTCTTTGTGGTAAGATATCTGGACCGCAAGTAAGCGCAAGAACGTCTTTGCGCTAACATCTTAAAAACCCGGAACCCGGAGAAGGTAAAAAAGAGACCACTTTGTAGCGCAAGGCACGTTCGAAATTGGCTGCCTTTGTAACTTGCAATCAGTTGTTTATTTGGTCCCTTGTAAGTTTTTTTCTTCGGTTTTGAATTTTTTATCCGATAAAGAGTTCACTAGGTTCTGAATTTGACACTGGTCGCCTTCTATGTTATCTTTTAACGGCTAGGGAGAAACGAGACTCAAACGAAGCACGCGTATGTTATTGTTTATGTGTCCCGGAGTCCCAGACATGCGGTACGCTTAGCGGCGCGAAAGATTTCGCTCGATTTATTTCACTTAAATGAGGAACAATGGCAAAGCACAGTCCATCAGTCACATTATTAAAGAACCGACATTCACCTGTTCAGTGTTGCTGTACTTCCACCAACATATTAAACTCGGACAAATACTTTAATACTTTTAATTAGTTGCGCTCACACGTGTGAGAAATGAACATGGTCACTCAGATGAGAAGATGGAAAAACACATTATGTTTGTAAAAATAGTTCCACTCATTACGCTGAAGTCGATATCACATTTTAAATCTTCGAAGTAAACCAAAAAAGTCTGAAGGAAACTAAAACTCCGCGATCTGAAAGAAATTCGGCACGTCAATTCTAACCTGAGTAAACACAAATCTGCCGTATGCAAATTTGGTATGATTTGCTTGAATGACATTTTGTAACGCAATGCATGAGCAGTTCTCTAAGCCGTCAAGACAGCAAGCCCCGGGCAGCAAGCTGTGTCGAAAGGCGAATGTGTAGTTGAAATCATATGTCTATGCTATTTCTTCGAGTATCCCTTTTTTGCTGGGAAATTAAACTGGTAAAGATGCAGGGATTCTTGATGACTTCACCCACGCGATAGCATGACATCCTGCATGTGTAAGTCTTGTCTTGTCTTGCCTGTCAAAGAAGAGTTCGCGCAGTTTGCCACAATTATAGCTTTTGGACCTTTTTGTTTCTATTTCTTGGATGGAATAAAAAACTGAATTGAGTCAGTTCTGAGTTGAACCCGTATCATTGTATCTGAGACACGCTTAAAAAAATTGTTCATGTTTTGTCATGTGCCGGAGATCATGTTTACCGGGTGTTTATCTTCCAGTCGGAAAGCTGGCGGATATTCCATTTCGTGATGTGAATTTTCTTCGATACTTCGGTTGTTCGAACATTTGCTTCCTTGATTTTTTTATTAGCCTTGTGAACTTTCGCTTGACTTGGCGAATTGTCGCGCCAACACGCCAACACGGCGAAAAATCGCTCGAAAGCTCGGTGATATTTCAAAGAGAATAGAGCGCGAGATTCGCTCTCATTACTTTTGCAATACCTCACACTAACACGAGCACTACAAGTTTCTTCGGCTGGACCCTCAGTACTTCTTGCGCCTTCTTGCGGCTTGCGGTAACATTAGTAACTTCTTGCGGCTAGATTTTCAACTTCTTGCGTTTCGAATGTTCTTGCGGGTAAACTGTAAAAACCTAGCACTTTCACTTCTTGCGCGGGCTTGCGTGTTCTTGCGGCGCAAGAACTTCTTTCGCCACTTCTCGCACGTGCATTATTTTTGATAGGATTGAATGCGAAAATAGGATTGAATGCGAAATTGACTGTGTTGTCTGATCTAGTTAGTGGTTATGGTGAAAATTTTTTTAGCGCAGGAGTTTTTTTTATTGGGATTGACATTTTGAGGGGTGTAAAAATGTGGGAGTCAGAAGGATTTGTGAATGTCAGCAGCATATCACGCTTCTGTGAATGTGATTTGCTTTGAAAGTTGCGTTTTGCGTGAGAGGCTGTTTCCCTTGGCGTTTTATGGGGTGGGGGGAGGGGGTGGTTTGGGAAGTGGATTGTAAGGTTTCTGATTGGCTAACTTGTATTTCACAGCGGACAAAAAGGACAGTTGCGTTTTGCCGGCGTGGGCTAGGAAGAGAAGGAATTGGTACTAGTATGATGATGCAATATTAGTTGATTGCACATCAGTACATGATAGTTCTTGTGAACGGAGAGAAATGAGTGTTTATTTGAGGCGAGAAGTTGATACGAAGGAATCGTCATTAATAAGGAGATTAATTAATAAGGCAGGTGTTACGAGTCTTTTTGCATTGAAAGAACGAAAATATCTGAATATTATCGACGGATTTGTGTGGTTTGCGTGTGGTGTTCGCTAAAGGCTACGAGCAGTCTCACTTTCCGTTCAGAGATAGATAGTGAAGGAAAAGAAAAACAGGCGAGTGAGCGCGAAATCGATTGCGGCTCGACAGGCGCGTTAGCTTTCAAAGACGTGGGCGACTTTCGTCCCCGCTCGCTTGTTTACCGGGTTAGCAAACTGGATTTAAACATCACGTCATGAGATATCTTGACGTGCCCCATACTCTGACGATCTGCTCGAGCTCGTGTTTATCAAGCGTTATATTTTGATTCTACTGCTATGTTCACTGTTTGTATTTAAGGTCTAGGCACAACAGTAAATACTTCGTCGTCCCTGTGTGAGCATTCTCAGTTGTGGACGAATTCATATCGACATTCAACGTTTGAGTGATTTTGCGTTTTTCAGCACAAATAAAGCGATAAGAAAGATAAGCTGAGTCATCAGAGTTTAAACATTACGTCATCCAGTACCGCTATAGTCAAAATATTGTGTCACACAATCACACTTTTCGTCACGCCGGTTCGTAAAAAAAAAAGGATCGCGCTAACATTTGTGAAACCTAGGGGTGGGGAGGGTCAGAATGGGCGGTTAAAATGCCCAATGGGCTTTCTTGTTGAAGCTAAATCTAATGCCAGTGTTGTGATCTCTTAGACAATAATATTATTCCAAAAATGTTTACGTAAATACCAATTCATTCTGTTTTATGTCATTAATTTTTCTGTAGGTCATAGAATTTGGTGGGGGCGTAAGGAGCACAGGAGCTACAGGTGTGAATGCTGACTCATCACGATCTCATGCTATCTTACAGCTGGAAGTGAAGGTTATAAACACGGGAGAGCAGGTTGGAAGGTAATCATTTTTGTAATAAGTCTGTAGTCAAAAGTAAAGTCCTACACAAAGTAGTTGAAACCAGCCCTGGAGAAAATGGGTGGGTTTCTCAAGTCAGATCCAAATCATTATTAAAACCAGTCATGTCTCCGGGCTGTCATTAAGTTTTCTGTCACCTGTTGCCTTTAGATAATTTCCACACCCATAATGTTCAAAACTTGTTGCTTTGTGAGTAATTTATACCAGCAAGAGGCCAAGGTCACCCAAATCATCGAGATCCCATCATGCATACTCAGCTGTAACTGTTGTTGGAGGTTATGGCCCTTAATGATTAGTAGCCCTTCATGTGGTCAATACATTCAAACTTCCCTGTGAAACCACCTCCCATCACCAACCACTTCCATAAAATACAAAATTTTCTCAGTCAAAACACACAGCTGGAACCTCTTTTAACTGAAACTAGGTAAACTAGTGAATCAAAACTTACACCCCATGTGGTCTGGCCTCTTGTAAGCAATCACCTGAAGCCAGTAAGCAACCACATAGGCTTGACATTTTGGGTGGTTGCTTGCAAGAGGTTCAACTGTAGTTATTTTTTGCTTGGAAGAACGATCAGTGCTTCCTTTGTAACTTGGCATATTTATTTCCTCTTTGTGCTGTTGATTCTCACAGGTTTTCCTTTATTGACTTGGCGGGATGTGAGCGTGCAGCTGATGTCACAGATACTGATAAGCAGACTCGTATGGAAGGAGCTGAAATTAACCAGAGTTTGTTGGCAGTATGTAGAGCACAAGCTGTTTTTTTTTTCTCAATAAGCCCAGTGTATCATTAAAAGAAATTTTCACCTTTTTGTAACATCTGAAAATTTCTTTCAGTTAAAGGAGTGTATTAGAGCCCTTGACTTGGATTCCAGACACACTCCATTTCGTCAAAGCAAACTTACCCAGGCAAGTATTACGAATGATAGTGTTTTTTTTTGTAAATCCATCATGGCCAATGGTCTCTTATCCACTCTACCTGACAAGTTATGTTTTCATATGTTATGGTTATTGTTCACTTTATCAAAAACAAAAACAATAACAACAAAACAGCATGTCTTCATAAAAATGAATTTAAAAGTATTTTTTATTTCCAGGTTCTGAAGGATTCATTTGTTGGAAACTGTCAAACATGTATGATAGCTAATATCTCTCCGAACAAATCCTGTAGTGAGAACACCCTCAACACACTGAGATATGCTGACAGGTAACAAAAGCAGTGCATATTGCAGTGCTCAAAATTAAATTTTGACTTAGGCTACGTTTGGCCATAGTGAAACTCTATGGTTCACATTTATTTACCTTCTTTTTGGCAAGTTCTTCTTTTTGGTAAATATTTTGTTCTTTCTTGTGAGAGGAAAACAGAATGTTGTCATGGGAAGAAGCGAGTTTACTCATCCACTGTAGAATGAGTGGAAGAAAAAAGCCACTACTTTTTTGTGATTTTTATTTTTTTTAGACGAGCGACCGACCACTAATTTCAAGCGCTGTATTGAAGACGAGAACATTTTGAAAAAAAAAACAGACCAAAACAAATATCAAAGTAATTTTTGAAAACATCTTTTTCTTTGACATGTAAATATGATTACTGAATATAATTGTCAAGACAAAAATGGAAAACAATCATAACTTACACCAAAATTAAAAAAAAAATTGAATGATTGTCACTACTTGAGCACTTGAGAGGTCTGTAGTTTTTAAAGATCTGATATCTCTTCAATAAAGTCAGTTTTACAGGGAAAACAATTTCCAACTATCAACATGTTTTGATTCATGCTATTAATTTAGAAAAGCTTAGGAATGGAGGGGATTGAACTGGACTGGACTCTCCCATGTGAGAATTTGTCGAACCATTTCCTCATGTTCTCGTAAGTGAGCTGCACCCTTGATTTGGAAAGAAAATTTCTGGTAAAAGGTATATAATCATACATGTAAAAACAGCTAATGGTATTTTTGTATTCGATATACCGGTAACGCTGATAACTAAAGTAAACTTAAAAACATTGTGATGACTTTAGACTTTTCATGTTGGATCAAGGATAAGATGTTTAAAAAATTCACCCAGTATATTTTATGCTTTTAGAGTAAAAGAGTTGAAGAAGGACATCCCAGTAACACCATGTCAGCCTCGGCCTGTGACAGTGCCTGCAACAATACCTGAGACAGATCAGCTATTGGCTGTTAGTAAGAGTGGCGGCTTACCTAGGGTTGAGTTACAGGTATGAAAATAGTCATTTATACCATGATATATGATGCTAGCAAAAAAATCCAGATACTACATGGGCTGTGATTGTTGAAAGATATTCTGCGGAAAGTTTCAATTTATTTCCCAGGAAAATCGATTCAATAGATTCAATGCCACTTTCTTATTGGGGCACTTGTATGAAAAGGGGAACTTAAAGTGTTGATGCGCTTTTCATTTTAGGGTCAAGTGCTTACTGAGATAGGGGCACTTATTGAAAAGGGGGGTGCTTATTAACAAACACTCATTCAAAGGGGTGCTATTAGAAAGGAAGGACTTATTAGTGAAAGGAGAGTGTTAAAACTGAATTATTAAAATTCAAATGGACAATCTATGTGCTGCTTATCTTCACTATTATTATCAACTATAAACTAGGTTGTTCTATTCACTCATCTGACCTCTCATTCTTAGAAGTAGCTATTGTTACTGCAACTAGCTAAGACAGGGTCGTGTAGGTTTTTCTCTTTTCTCTTTTAGCATTATTATTACTGAGACATGTTTTTCTGTTTTTAGTCTTCTAAAGTTACAAATGCCTCAGGCCAAATGAGAAGCTCTCCAAGAAAGCTCCAAATGGCTAACACTGAATCTGATGGATTGCCAAGACCCAAAACTTCATCCACGGCAACAACACTGTCACCTAGAACTAAAGAGTCTGCCACATTGAAGCATGTGCTGGTGAATACTTCAGGAAATGCTACTTCTACTTTAAATACCAAGAAACAATCTCAAAATATGAGACCTCAAACTTCACCAGACGTAATGATGGTTAAAAGTCAAGGGGTGGCAAATAGAACACAGAGCAAGTTGAGAACTTCAAAACGAAAGACTAGCAGTAACACTAAAACTAATTCTTCCAAGGAAACTTTGTTACAAAAATCTGAAGAAAAGCCCCAAGTCATCCAGGAAGCTTGTGAAGAAGATAACACTGCAGCGGATACTTTGTTTGTGTCTCCCTCCAGATCTGGCTTTCATAGCATGTCTTCGGAAGTGGCTCAGCCAGGCTCTTCTGTTAGGCAGGACTTTAGGCAGCTTGAAAATTCAGATGGAACATCAAATGCTGACAAGCTGTTAAAGGACCCCTCCCCACCATCAAGAAACAATCGCTATGGGGGTGGAATAAAAACTAGACTAGCAAAGCTGTTTAATAAAGGAAATACATGTTTGGAGGAGCCAAAAGTAATTGAACCTGAAAAGCTCGGAATTCAGGATAGAAACCAAGTTCCTTATTTGGTGCCATCTCTCAATGGTATTCACAACTCTTCCAGGTTTGAAAGTGCATTGTATTGTAATTGAATATTATTGACTGAGGACAAGTTATGCACTAGCACGTCATTTGGGTTTAGATGAGGGAAAGTAATATGCTAGATTAAGATAACAAGAGGCACCAGGCTTAGTAACAGCCTTTTATAATTATCATCTACACTGTTAGGGTAATACCATGTGACAAAATGATAATAATAACCTGGAATGTGTGATTTACTCCATAATAAAATCGTGGCGCGAGGGCTGTATACGTTAATGTGAGTGGGATGGACAAAGCTGTACACAGTGGCCCTGCTAGAAATGCATACAGCCCCACGCAGTGCAATTTAAAACAATGTCCATCAATACATTTTATATTAAGATCACTAGTAGCCTAATTTAATTGACTATTACATGTATTTGTCTTGCATGTCTTGTTGAGTACTGAATTTTGACAACTTGAGCAGAAGTCATCTTCGGAGAAATCTTCTTTCATAACTTTATTTACTAAAGTTACTGCACATCTGTACTTGTTTCAGTGAAAGGATTCATCTGCCTACAGCTTTTTCTGAGCAAGATGGATCCTGTTTGAGTCTTGCTGAAGAGCAGTTTGTGGCATCGCACCACACCCAACTTGCCATGGTAACTGGACTGTGTCATGAGGAGATGGTGCTTTTAAAACAAATCAACACTGGACAGAAGGTACAACTTTGAATACATATTCAGTTAATTCTTACCTCTTTGTCATAATCTTAAAAGAAAAGTCAAGATGGTTTATTTTTTGCTTTCAATCACATCAGTTTTTGCACATGGAATTGTTTTAGTGTAGCTAACAATGCCATGGCAAAGATTTTGCTTATAGTAATAATTATAGTGAATTTTTTCTCAACCGATTATTGAAGATAGCATGCAGCTGTTGTAATTTATTTTGACTATAAACAAAGAAAACATTGTAATGAAGTTACGACTGGAGAAATGTGTTAAAAGAAGAAATGTTGACACAGTTGTGATAACTCAGAAAAAATCTGAGTCCTCCCAACGGGAGTCGAACCCATGACCTTCCAGGTGCCGGTTGAATGCTCTAACCACTGAGCTATGGGGAGGCCATGTAACTAGGTTCATATGTGACACAGGCCTGCTTTTACTACAGGCTCGTAGCGTCAAGTGTTAAATGTAAGCATGATAAATTATATGGCCTCGCTCACCCCGAGTCCCCCATAGCCCAGTGGTTAGAGCATCCAACCGGCACCTGGAATGTTATCGGTTCGACTCCCGTTGGGAGGACTCAGATTTTTTCTGAGTTATCACGACTGTGTCAACATTTCTTCTTTTAACACAAAGAAAACATTACTTTGCTTGAGTTGCTGGGTGAAATAATCAATCAGTCAGTCAGTCAGTCAGTCAGTCAAACACTGGGCATTCCAGCTCAGTTTGAACATTGAATTATGCCAAAACTTCATTAAATTTTAGATTCCTTGACGTCATTAGGACCAGAATGTGTATTGTTGTTTTTTCTAAATGTGTCTTAATCTACACAGGATTTTAAAGAATATATGCTGCAGCTGGATGACATCCTTTCAAGGAAAGCAGCTTGTATAGAATCCTTACGAGAAAAACTGTCCAAGTTTCCTGCCCGGTGACTGTTTATAGAGAGTCTGAAAAAGTACATGTACATAGAAAGTTTTAGTTTTTGTTTATTTCATAATGAGTTTAAACAAAAAATTTGTTTATAATAATTTTAATTGTTAAAGTTCAAGGGTTCAACAGGGTTTGAACCCAGAACCTCTACATTGCCAGTGTGATGCTTGACTAACCCAGCAATAATTTTGCGAATGACAGTAGAGCTTCTCTCCAGCAATGTGGTGGTCAGGGTTTCAAATCACATCTAAACTTGTTTTTTTTGTTTTTTGTTTTTGTGTTTTTTTTTGTTTTCAGGCCTTTGGTCATTTTATTGTTTCATTCTATGTCCGCACTTCGTATATGAGTTAATTCAGTTTATATAATTATTTTAAAAGGACTGTTGTCTTAAAAGAAAGGTTTTCTGTCAATTTAGAGGAATCACTAAAGAAAGACATGTCTGTAGAATTTTTTATTGTAAATAAATGTCCCATATCGGAAGGCTTGGCAGTGTTTAATATAGACTGAGTATATTATACTCTTACAGCATGACTAAAATGTTTCATTTAGAAGGGTACTGTTTTAGTATTTTACACCACTAACCTCCTCTCTGCCCCAGAATATCCCTCTCCCCACAAAAAATGTCGTTTGTTTTGTTCCACAACTCCAAACAGGGGGGGGCGGGGGGGATGTAAGAAATGTTAAAATACTCAAGATTGTGGTAAGAAAATAGATGAACAAAACTCTTGGATTCAGATTTAGATCTAACTTATTCTAACTACTTTTGTTGCTCATTGAAATTCAGTATAAGAAGCAGTCACACTTTTGCCCGTCAGGCTTTAAAATAGCCTGCAAAAGATATCAATTCTTCCCCCTTATCCAGTGGTAGTCATCAACCCTCCCCTCCCCCCTGATAGATGCACAAAAAAACATGATATAAACACTCAGCAACACAGGTGATCTAAATTCCAGTTAAAGATGTTTTGTTGCTTCCAAAAAGAATTTTTCAGTAAGTATCAACGTAGAACTTCGCTGTATTCCTCATTTCCTCGTCCACTTCGCGTAACGCTTGCCCTGTGGTGTCATGTAACAGCCGGCAAGCGTCCTCTATGGACAGCCATTTGAAATCCTGGTGCTCACTAGAAAGCTGTATTGGCGTATCATAATCCTTTAATTCAGCAGGCCAATAAATAACCGTCTTTGGTTTTCCTTTCACGTTGTAATTCAAAGTCTTTTGGACGTGTTTTACAATGTTCAAACTGCTTTCTTTCAGTCCCGATTCTTCTTCAGTTTCTCGCAGAGCTGTTTGCATATCCGACTCCCCTGGGTCGACGTGGCCTTTAGGCGGTGTCCAGTGATGTCTTCCGTAAGATGTTTGCAGAAGAAGGTATTCAAAAGGACCTCTGAACTGTCTCCGGCGAAATATTATCAATCCCGCTGCTCGAAGCTCGGCGGCCGCCATCTTGGCTTTGCCGAAGAAGCCGCTGACCGAAATTTCGTGGCTCACCACGCGCGGTTGTTGGTTGTTGGCACTTGTTTCGCAGATGGTAAGCAAAACATTCCCCTTCGAGGATAGCACACGCACTATTTGTGCAATTCACTCTGATTTACTGAAAGTTTGGAACTAGTTTGACCATTGGCCTAGGACCTGGAACTGGTGGAAAAAAGTAAACGGAACACAATTTTCCGTTTGGATGTTCCGGTTTGGAATTTTGGACTACCTCTCAAGACGTTGCGTTTATTTTGGAAATTTTCCGGTCGGGCAAAGCAAAATAACCTTAGCATTTACGGTTCAGCCGAAATTTCCGGATATATTATATATATTTTTTGTAAATGATAAACAGTCATGCATTTGATATGTTGGTTTCGTTTCTGTGGCAACAGAAAGATTATTTCGAACCTTGCGAAATATTTTTGTCCTTTTTCGTTCAGACTGGTTTCTTCAATCAGAATAAATTTTAATGAACTATATATATATTCACCGAAGTAACCTTTAAATTGAAAAGGAAGTTCTATGGCTGAAAATTTTTTGTTGAAAACGAGTTTTCGGTTAACAGCAAAAAACTTCGACTCTCTTCTAGCTGAGAACGTCAAGCTCAAGAACGACATCCAAAACATTAAACAGCTTCAAAAAGGAACTATCAAACGAGTGAACAATTTAGAGGCTGTAACCAATAACATCACTTTTGTAAACGCTGCAGGGGACGCTACACCCGCTGAGCAACCGGAAACATCAGGAAAAAATTCATTGCCTAATAATCCCTTCAATGTGCTACTAACAATTGATCAAGAAAACCATCCTGTGGATGCCGAAAATTCTGTCCACAATCCTATTCAAGAACCTCATCTATTAGATCATGAAGATTCTGCCCCCAAACTCAACCCGCAACTCAACAATAACCATCCTCCAGTACAACTCAACAATAACCATCCTCCAGAACACATCGAATCTTCTCAAAACAATGACATAGTCCTTCTTATCGACTCCAATGGAAAATTCATTCAACAAGATAAATTCTCGCGGGGAAAAAACATGAAAAAAATCTTTACACCGACGATTTCTTCAGCGATCGAATCTGTTACTAACCAAAACCTTAGAAGTCCCTCATCGCTTATAATTCACACTGGAACTAATGACCTTGAGAAATCCCCCCCAGAGGTCTGTTTTGATAACTTTCAGGCCTTGATCGACCTGACCGCACAGAAATTCCCACATACCAAGATCATCATTTCTTCGCTTCTGGTACGCAACGACCAGTTCGACGCTACTCGTTCTCAACTTAACAGCCAATTAAGCCGCCTCCGATCCTACCCAAATGTCCACTTTGTTAACAACGAAAACATTACGAGTACAATGCTACACGACAGAAAACACTTAAAAAAACACAAAATAGGACTACTGGTGTCGAACCTCAAGGACTGTGTCTTCAACCGGATCTCGAGGCGTACCAATCCCCAATTGAACACAAAACCACGGATGCCGCCAATCAGTCACCCTCCACCGCTACTGATGACCCCAAATGTCAAGCCTTTCACTCCTGAAACAAATGGTCCATCATTCAATCACCTACCACCCAGAGTCACAAAAACATACGCGGAGGTAGTCAAGCCACCAACTGGAAATATGGACAGTGACACTCTAACACAGCTTATAAAACTCTATGAGATGATTCGTCAATCCTAAGTAAGCTTGATACACAAAGCGTTTAACTATAATTTATAATTTATTTAATTAATTAATTAATCTCGTTTTTGTTTTCTTTCCTTGATTATTCTTGCACTTTGCCCATTTTTACGCTATAGTTCTTGCCATTTATTGCTAGTTAGATTCTCTATAATGTGTTTTTCGCAGGGTCCCGCCCCTGTGAAAAATATATGCAAGCTAAGTTGCTGGAACGTCAGTGGCTTAAAAAACTCGGCTTTCGGATATAAATTGAATGATCCTAATTTCTTAAACCAACTCAATGAGTGTCACATTATCAGCTTATCTGAAGTATGGGGATGTGACGACATAGATGTACCTGATTTCAAAATTGTAGCAATGAGTCCTCCAATGAAAAGAAACACAAAAAGACCTGGAAGATGCTCAGGGGGGATCTTAGTTGCAGTTAAAAACTTTTTAACACCATATGTCGAACTTTTGAAACAAACCCCTAATTACATTTGGTGTCGAATAGCTTCTAACCTATTTCAAACAGACAAAGACATACTATTATGTTCGGTCTACATTCCACCAAGAGACTCACCTTATTTCGACCCAGACATCTTCACCAATCTCGAAAATGATATTAATAACCTAAAGAACGATTATTCGATTGTACTAATGGGTGATTTTAATGCCCGTACTGGAACAGAAAATGATTTTATAGTCGAAGGACTTAATGATTTTATACCAAACGACAATTTTCCCCTACCAAGACAAGTACCAAACAGGAATAGTTTTGATGGCCACATAAATGAACATGGTAAAACCCTAATCGAAATATGCAAATCATTAGACTTAAGAATACTGAACGGCCGTTGCAAGGGCGACTCTCTTGGAAAAATAACATTTCACGGAAGTCAAGGAATAAGCACAGTTGACTACATCATAACAGATCATGAGACAATGAACATCTTTCAGAATTTTGTGGTTCGTCACCCCTCCCCATTTTCGGACCATTGCCAGTTAGTTTCCTGGATAGAAGTTAAGGACTCCCTCACGCTTAAGGAGAACACAAAACCAACGGAAACTCTCTTCAACCTACCGAGACAATTTAAATGGAATCCAGATTCTAAAGAAAAATTTATTTCAGCTCTACAGTCTACTGAAGTGCAAAACATGATATCTGTTTTTGAAAAAGAAAATTTAACTCAAATAGGTGACATTAACAAGGCTGTAGATAAATTTACAAGGATAATAGATGCTGCTGCAAAGAAATCATTACAACCTGTTCTGGACAAAAAGAAGTTCGTTAGACATAGACAATCACAAGTCTGGTTTGATAAAGATTGCAAAAATTTACGAAAACGTTTGAGACGTATTTCGAACAAAAAGCAGACGTATCCTCATGATGAAGAGACAAGACAAGAATATTTAACGGTAAAACGACAATATAAATCCATGCTACAACATAAAAGGCAAAGATACCAAGATACTCAAATACAAGAACTCGTCAAAACAAATGACCCCACACAATTTTGGTCCACTTTAAAAACCATGTCAAAATCGGCTTCCAATACAGCTGATTCAAATGTCCCTGTAGATGAACTGTTAACTCACTTTCAACAACTACACTCTGCTCCAAGTGAAGAAACCTTTTCCAAAACACAAGAGACTGTTATAGAAGAACTAAAACGTAAACAACAGTCTCTATTGCATTATAATGAACTTGACAATCCTTTTACGGAGAGTGAAATAAGAAACGGCATTAAAAAACTAAAGAACAAGAAGGCGGCTGGTACAGACCGAATACGAAATGAAATGTTAAAAAGTGGCGGTCACCTATTGATGACCTCACTGAAAAGACTCTTTAATCTTATTCTTGATGCAGGAGTGTTTCCTGATTGTTGGTCCATGGGACTGATTACACCTATCTTTAAATCAGGGGAAAAGTCAAATCCAACTAATTACAGGGGCATCTGCGTGACTAGTTGCCTTGGAAAACTTTTTACAGCCCTTTTAAATAATAGACTACAAAATCTCACCAAAAACAAAAATCTATTACATCCCTCACAAATTGGTTTCATAGAGGGATTTCGGACATCGGATCACATTTTCTCTTTACGAACTCTTATTGACAAATATGTAACTAATGCAAATAAGGGAAAATTATTTTGCTGTTTTGTTGATTTTCAAAAAGCTTTTGACTCTATATGGCATGATGGTTTACTTTCAAAGCTGATTACCTATAAACTAGGTGGACACTTTTATCAACTGATTTCAGACATGTACTCTAGATCCAAATGCGCCATAAAGTGCGGAAATCGTAGGACCCAATTCTTTAATTACAACAGGGGTGTAAGACAAGGATGTATTCTGTCTCCTCTACTATTCAATCTATATTTAAACGACTTTCCTTTTACTCTAGATAACTCTCGTGATACAGACGCAATTACCCTACCAAATGGGGATCCACTTAATTGTTCATTTTATGCGGATGATCTAGTCCTTATATCTCAAAGTGCTTCAGGTCTTCAAAAGCAAATCGACACACTCCAAAATTACGTACAAAAATGGCTGTTGAAAATAAATCTTCGGAAAACAAAAGTTTTAATTTTTCAAAAGCAGAACCGTAAAAGCACCCGGGAAAAATATTCTTTCTTTTTAAATGGAAACCAAATTATTAATACCTCAGATTACACCTACCTGGGAACAATATTTAGCTCGAATGGGAGTTTCACCTCCTCAAAAAAGAGTTTAGTCGAAAAATCTAGACGTTCAGTATTTGCATTCAAAAGGTATATTGAATTCAACAAACTCTCTATATCCAAATGTAATTTCTTATTTAATGCTGTCTTTCTACCCGTTCTTTTATATGGTTCAGAAATATGGGGGGCATATGATAGCCTCAATCTTAACAAATGGGAGAAAGATCCTATCGAACGCTTTCACTCGCAATTTTACAAATCTTATCTTTGCCTTAATAGAAGAGCATCGAATGTCGCAGCAAGAAATGAAACCGGAAGACTCCCTCTCAAACTAACTATTTTCTCTAATACACTCAAGTTTTGGCTTCACTTACTAAACCTTCCGAATTCAAGCGTTGCCAGACAATGCCTTCAAATTTCAACTCAACTGGCAGACTCTGGAAAAAAATGCTTTATGCTCTCCATCTATGATATACTTAAACAATATGGTACCGATTTCTCTACTGATCTTCAAACTATGATTGATACAAAAGGAGATAGATTAAAAACTAAAAAGTGTCAATCCAAAATAATCGAAAACTTTAAAACTGGTTTAGAAAAGCATCAACATGAATTGATTAGATGTAACAAAAAACTGAAATTTTACTCTACTTTGAAAACAGATGTTACTCCCTCTAACTCACTAGAATTAATTACAAATCTTAAACATCGTCGGGCAGTAACAAAACTTAGAGTAGGCAACCATAACCTACGAATTGAAACTGGTAGACATTCTTATCCTAAACTTCCTGAGCATCTGAGAATCTGTCAAAACTGCAGCTCAAATGAAGTTGAAAACGAAGAACATTTTGTACTTAATTGTAGTAGATATAATACAATTAGAAAATCTCTAATAGACTACATTGTTAGAAATTATTCTGATTTTAGTTCTTTAGATGCCAATCAAAAAATTATATTTCTCTTTAATAACATAGATGCCTTTCTCCGTAAAAAATTAGGTTACTTCATTTATGAAGCTTTTGCACTAAGAAATGAATCGACAATCGCAACAATCGTCAATTAGTTGATCCTATTACTTACCCTTACATATCTTTCGATGTAATACGTATTATTATTATCATTATTTTCCTATACTTTTGCAATACCATTTGTAATTGGGAATGCAAATAAAGTGTGTTGTTGTTGTTGTTGTTGAGTTTTTCTCATGCGCTCGTACGCGTGACCTTGGTCGAAGACTTCTCCGCGAAAGCACGCGAGAGAGAAACCTCCGGTATCCAGGGTGTAAGAGTGTAAATACTGTAAGGGTGTAAGTACTGAAGGTGCAGCTGTTCCTCAAGGAGCCGATCCGTGTTCCACCTTCCTCTCTTTCCATTTCTGGTTAGCTCTGTGCTCATGTGAGCCGATCGACGTT
>OZ024896.1:31035429-31055042 GCA_964017195.1 Siderastrea radians | reverse complement strand
AAAAGTGTAAAAGATATCCATTAGATTTTAGCGTGACAATTTTTAAAAGGAATTAATTTAAGTTTCTCGGCTTGTATTTATTTGAGGCATTTTAGTATTTAAGAGAATTTGAACATTTTAGTGGCATTAGTGCTTTATATTCATTTAAGTAGAAGTTAGGGTTTTTTCCTCGAAATTAAAATTAGCTGCATAGGCTACGTTCGTGCCCTGTACACGCTATTTAGGAACAAAGCATATCTACGTCTTCCACTGCTACAATAATAATAATGATGATGATGATGATGATGATAGTAATAATGTTATTTATTCAGCTCAAGTTGCCCGCCATGCAAGCAAAATGAAGACAGAATTTTTAACCAGACTTAAAGTCGTTAGGCGACCACAATAGACATGATAGATAACATATGTGAGTACTTTTTAAAACAACCACAAACCATAATTTTGTCGAAACACGCTGTTATCACTCCCCTTCCCAAAACGCAAGAGAAGAACTTCTGTAGAAAGCGTCAGTTTAGTTTCAAAGTACTGAAGTACATAGCTCCTAATCTTACCCGAGTTAATCCTACCTGAGGATTTTTCAAGGACTTCAAGGAAAAAACGTTGTCCCTGCTCCTAAGCTGTGGTAACCTGCGATCACGCTATATTTTAGAGATGCTCTCGTGGTTACCAAGCAAAGCAAACAATAAAGCCTGGTGGCTGGTTAGAGTCAGGGTGACCCAAGCTGAGTTATAAACACGACAACGAAATAAAAAAAAAGGCAAAGAAAAATACTGGAATGCAAGGGTAACCTTCTAAACGAGCCCCTTGACTGAGTACGTAACAAGAAATTAAGGTCAGCTGACATTTTCAGAAAGTAGATTGAAATTCAGGGTACAGGATTTTGTTCCTTGTAGGTCTCTAAGACTTGAAGAGGCAATGTCATGGTAATTTTCCATCGTTTTTTTTTTGTTGGGGGGGGGGGGTCAAATTTTGTTAAACTTTCATTACCTTGCTCATACATGTTTTAATTGCTACAAAACCGCCAAGGGGACAATATCACTGAAGTGAATTTTTACAGGAAGAACCAGCCATAATGAGTTGTTTACTGCGTTTATAAAAGACACGGGGAAGAGCTTGAAACGTCGGCCCGACAGGAATCATTTTCCATCCTGACCATCCTTAGGCAGACGCCGAGAAATTAATAGTTCCATGCACCACGTAGTATTGAGGAATTTCAATATGGCGGCCAATTCTTCAGCGGAAGGGAACCTATTTTTTCTGGAATTGCATCTAAACGGTGCGGTGAGTTATCGCTAGCGAGTGCTATGAACCGCAAGAAGTCCGATAGTGAACAGTACTTGGAGTTTATCGAAGATAAGAAGAAAAGGGAAAGAAAATAAGTAGTGATTTATGTTCGTGACATGAAGAAGACTTCATAAAGTGATACATGTTTTGTTTCGGCTGTGAAATTTTTAATGGCGTTGCGAGTTCACTTCAAATCAAAAACTTACCTTGATGAGAGGATAAAGAATATCTATACGTTTTGAAAATGTATAGTTTTCATACTTGTGTAACTAATCTGGAGTTAGGAATGGCCACAATGATTTTGCCAGTGGTATGCTTAGGAAAAGAGTGACTCCCTTGGTGTCCTAAGGGTTATTATTAAGTCGCCTTTTTAACAAGTGAAGTGAATCATTAATTTTAGGCTTCAACAACTTCGTTCTCAGAACTTGGTTGCCCTTTTCCAGCGGGACGGGCAACGGGGATTCCTTGCCTGTTTCGCTGGAAAACGGTAACGCGGGCTCTGGGAACGAGAATAAGGCTTCAATTGATGCAAATATGTCGTCTGTGGCGCTTTTCATTCAGCGAAAATTTTCGGTTTGAAATTCCGGAAACTTTCCGTGTCTTTTTCCATGCATCATCATCCAGGCGAAAAGCCTCGTTTTCAGCTCCAGACGTGCAATATCATTGGTAAATCAAAAACATTGATGGCACAAGAAGCCAACAAAAAGGATGTTGCACTACCATGTACTTCCTTTTGACACGGTGGACAGTTTTGACGAGCAAAAATTAACTTTGTCTAGCGGAAATGATTTTGACTTTGATTCAATAGCAGCTACTTGTTGTTGTTTTGCGAGAAGAAAATTAAATAGAGCGCAAAACTATATTGAGTGTACAATATTATGGAACTCAACTGAGTGGATAAGGTCATGAATTGGCCATCGTAAGGAGATTAAAAGCTGACGTTTTGAGCGTTAGCCCTTCGTCAGAGCGAATCACGAAGGGCTAACGCTCGCGAAACGTCACCGGATGTATACCAACCACATCACGTGCATGCGTTTGGATACCTAGCCTGCGTGCAGACGTCTCCTATTTCGTTTGCTTCACGCGGAAGCAAAGGAAATAGGAGACGTCTGCACGCAGGCTATTGGATACCCAGTGAAAAGCGGTGCCACTCTCCAGTGAGAGTGGTATATACCACTTAACTATGCATATCTCACAATTAACGTGCATAAAATTAGTTAATCTTTATTAGTCAGTTGTATCCACTACTCGTACGACGGTTTAATAACAGTTCACATTTACCTTTACAGAACAATTTTTGAACATTGCCAAACTGAACACTGTGGAGAACGTTTTTTGCGCTTGTGCCTGAGACTTACCGGGAGGTAAAATGACCAAGCAGTTTGACATTATCTTCCTGATTGTTTGTTGCTCCAACTGTTCTTTGAGCCTTCGCACTCGGTGACGGTAACCTTAAAATTCATGCCCTTCTCGGCTTGATAACAGCAAGTTTTATTACTCGCTTCACTTGCCACTTCTTGACTTGCCTTCGTGATGTGTACTTTTAGGCCTACACAGTGCCAGTAAGAATTTTTGGTCTCTACGAGTTTTAGGCAGCCAAACGGCAGGATGCATGAAGGGTTGTTCTGTTGTACGACTGTGAAGGACCCCAATGCAAATATTGGCATTGCCATAAATGGTTTGCGAAGAAACGTGGCAGGTTTTTCAGGCATTGCGAACAAACAACTACTTGATAATCACGAGCTTTTGCCAACAAATTTTGCTTGTAAAGTGTTGATTATCTAGTGTTTGTTATGCGCGACTGAGAAGTCATGTCAACAACTCATGGTTTGGCTTTACCTCGGTGTAAGAACCTGTGAAACTCACGGATGACGTAAAACAAAGGAAACAAAAACATTTTAAACAATACCGTACAGCAAAACAAAAGCTAACAAACAAAGAAAATCTTGTCAGGTTCTTACACCGAGGTAAACCCCATGGTGTCATGTTTCCTCAGGGTATCCAAACACTCGAAACAATAACCTGCGATCAGGCCGAATTTTAGCATCGCTCTCATATTCTCTTACGTTGGTCGCTCGCTAAAATAGGGCCTGATACAATCTTTCACAGAAGTTCGTGTCGGCGGCCAAATTTTGGCCGCGGGAATCTCGCAATCTCATTGGCCCTTTAACAATAGAGCTGTCAACGGAAGTAATTTCGAGCAGACCGCCATCGCCAAGGAACAACCAGGGAACAAGTCTGCCGAAGTAAAATGTGTTGCTCTAATAAATTCTTGTCGTTCTAGGAGAATTGTCACCATTTCTTTCTCTCCTGAGAATGGCGTTCGGTTTGACGCAAGCTGTCTCTCACCTGGAGCAGAGAAGTACAGCAACAGTGAAGTATGAGTGAAGTATGTATTCCGTTTTATCGCATCGTGTCTCGGAATTTTTATTTGACGGCTTTCAGCTGGTATTGATAACATGAACAGAGTAGAGGTTGTTTCCGCGTTTTACGAAACAAAACGAACAGCAGACGAACAAGTATCTTTCGCCAAGAATGATCAACAAGTCAACCGATAATTCGGTAAACTTAACGGCAAACTGATGTTTGGCGAGAACCGCAATCAAGTCGCAATACAATTTTCAGTTTATTCATTCATTCTTTAATACTTATGTCGTTTTATTGATCTCTGACATTGACAGCAAAAGATCTGACTAGTTTTATAATAAATGTTCTTCGTTTTAAAATTCGCTGCTGTTTAGAGATAAAATTCGCTGCTAATCTCAAATATTTATCACTTCTAGAACTAAATTAATTACAAAATACTCCTATGTTTATAAGTATATGTAATCGCATGAGGCCGAGTAGAATTAAGGATAAATTTTCACGCGTATTTTCAAAGTTTTCACAAAATTGCCCGAGTCGCGTAGCGACGAGGGCAATTTGTGAAAACTTTGAAAATACAAGTGAAAATTTATCCTTAATTCTACGAGGGCTCAATGCGATTACTTGTTTATAACATAGAGGGCAAAATTTTCTGAAAACTTTTCATTGCACGTCGAAACACAATCCGCCGCCGGCACTCAGAATAAACAATTCTCCACACAAGCAGTTTATTAAACTGCTACTCAGCGCCCAGAACAAAAAACGAAACTGTCTTTTATGCATATGTTCATTTTTGAGATAATTACAATTCTAGTTCGTTGACAAACTCACACTCAAAACTCAAACTAAGTAAATTTATTTAAGCTTACCTGAGTTGCGAAGCGACCTCTCGCTCGCTGAATTAACCAAGGTTTTCGGTAGTTTTAGAACAAATAACCATTTGCTGTTTCCCGTAAAACGTTCAGGTTCACCTTCTGGAATTTCTCTTCGAACTATCGGCCGATTACCATACCATTTTTGCCAACCAACTCGGCTAAATTTAAACTCTGAAACTATATTCTTGTGTTGAACAACTCAAATCCAATTCAAAATCTGCTTTCGTTTCAAGACGCTTACAAAATGCAAATGGCGCGCTCTCGCGCTTAGCCAATCAAATGCGAGTATTTTTGGCGCTTGCCCAATCAGGAGTCAGTAATTTTGCCCTCGTTGGAAAGAAAATTAAGAAAAAATGCCCCCTGTCTCAACCAATCAGCAATCAGTAATTTTGCCCTCTATGTTATAAACGGTTTTATTTGTATCTTCGTTCTAAAGAATGAAACTGAAGGTATTTCTCTTAATTGCCAAGGTTTTTTTACGCAGAAAATCGGTGACAAATGCGAAGAGAATATTTCCGGATACCACCTGAAATGGGAAAGGATTCAAGCATGCAGCATATTTTGGTACATGACAACCTCGTCGTGTTTTGAATTTTCATTCAGTTTCAGCTCAGACAGAGCAACCATGCACAATACCGGAACCTTCAAGTTAGCAATCGTGTAAATTTGAGTGCTTGTGTCTAGAATGTACGTAGCCTATGATTTTCTTATTTTGCCGACATTTGCGTGACTTTTTGCGAATTGCCGTTATGGGAAATTTGCATACCGAGGATCGTGCAAGCAGAAGAAATTTTGATTGGCTATTTTGCTAAATGTCAATCAATCAAAAAAGTGGGCGGCAGACGTTCCGTAGAAGAATTGTACCAGGCTCTATTTTTCGTTTCGCCCGTCGCGCCTGAATGTTTCACCGAGCGAAACGAAAATAGAGCCTGATCGCAGGTTAGAAACAATAAAAGCACGAGGCCGCTTCAGTTCATCAGTTTCTCGGTGTCTGGATATGATACCCTGATGAAACACTCGCTCTTGTTGTGGATATATTACTACACAGGTTCTTTAGAAACTAGTCCCCTTGTTTACAGTATTACGGAGACGAGTTTGCAACGAAAGCAGCAGAAATGGAAATTTTGTACAAATGGAACCGTGATTTCCGTTTCAACCGGTTGGAAGAGAAAAAATGGCGTGCCTCCGAAGGTCGTCCGTTTGTTCCAGAAAATTTCCAGTGGATCCGCGCCTGCCATTTGCATTTCAACTGGTTGAGCCGCAAATTTAGGCTAAATGAAAAGATTTTAAAAAATGACGCTAAAAATAGACGACATATTCCCCTTAATTAAATATTAAGTTGAAGTACCAATAAGAACAGTTCAGACAGCGTTAGCTATCACCAATATTTCCTCAAAAGGTTGTACTACAAGGACCTGAGGAGACAGAAAACGGCATTATATAATAAAATAATGTTGCTTAAATTTTTTCGTTGGGTGCCCATGGGACAATACAATCGTTGATCACCGAATGTGATGTCATTCTTAATATCATAACCCTTAAACACCTTGAGGTGGATTTGCATGTCTGGTAAGAGTTCGCGCTCAAATCAATTCTGCTGTTTTCCTTGCTGGATTGTCGAAACTCTTTCCAAATGGCTAAGAAAAGTGAGCCGATTTCCGAGATGACAAAAACGGATTCGCAAGGTTTTCTACAACCCTGGAAATTCAGCGATGTCGTTCTCGTTGTAGAAGAACAACGACTGCATGTTCACCGAGCCGTGCTTTCAATGTGGTCGCCCGTGTTCGAGAAGATGTTTACTTCGGAATTTCAGGAAAAAAACAAGAACGAAATTCATCTTCCCGACAAAAAGTCGAGTGAAGTTAAAGAGTTGCTTCTGATGATTTACCCTTCCACGACAGAGAAACAAATAACGAAGGAAAACTGTTATTTCCTGGTGAAGCTTGCTCACGAGTATCAAATGGACGCCATTGTTGAGAAATGTGAAGATTTCATGGTCGACAAGATAAAATTGAAACCGAACGATGGCATCATTGCAGATCTGGTATTTTCCCAAACTTACAAGCTGGAGAAGCTGAGACAAGCTAGTGTTGAGCAAGCTCATAATCTTAGCCTGAAAGATCTGAAAAAGAACGAGATGTACGATCAGATTCTGACAGAGAATATTAAAGAAATTATGGAAGGAATCATAACACGACTTCAAAGGGAATTAGGTGACTGTCAGTATACTAGTCGACAAAGGCAAGAGAAGTTAAACTCTGTAACAAGAAAAAATGAAGATGTGAAGAATTTTGGCTTAAGATATTTACACGATATCGCCAAATTTCTGGTAGATCATGCTTCGTGCAAAAATTCAGAATCTTTTACTGGTTGTACTGGTTTTAATTGTACTGATACAAACAGCTACATTGCTGCCTTAAAACGAGATAGATCTTGTCATCGTTGCAAAAGCGGAATTTCAATATGCCCCAGCCTAGATGGAGCAGCTACCCATTTGAATGCCCTCAAATCGCAGTTGGAGTCCCTTGTCTGACATATCTATATCAAAGGAGCGATTGTCATCATCGTCCGACGAGACAAATATCCGTTTAATGCGTTTAGAACTGGACTTTTCTGTACTTCCGATGTTGACAATAAAGTAGAAGACGGGTCAATACTAATATTAAAATTTCCTCCATAGAACACAGCTCCGTTGAATGGCCCTGCTGCTGTTGATATTATTCAAAGTGCACTTGTACACTGATAGCAAATGAACGCCTTTGTAATCATGCAAAAATCACCAGTTTTCTGTAAGCGTGCTGAACTATCGGGGTATTTGTCGGAAAGTTAAAAATATTGGCCCTAAAAAAGTACTAGAATCTCGTTTTATAGGCGTTGGTCCATTTCATACTCAACCCTTTTAGACACCGCTTTCTAAGGCCGTGTTATCGTGTTGCGGTGTCAGTTAAAAGGTATAAATGTGGTGGACAGTTGAGGTTAAGCCCCCTCTGTAGTGTATTGCGGACCTACATTTTGTGTACACATAAGGCAGCATCGGAGTCTGATTAAAAGGTTGTCGATGGCTAATGGCGAATCAACCACGAGTGGTTCAATTCGCTTCTTTCGGTTCCATCCGAACGGGAAACCATTACACCCTCTACGACAACCCTAACCTTTCAATCCTATCCTATCCTATCCTTTCGTATTTCGCTGGTGATGCGTCAGAAATCCACAGTCTCTTCAGTAAATACGACCTCGAAAAAAATGGAAAACTCGACAAAGCAGAACTGAAGGAATTATTAGAAGGCGACTTGGGCTTAAGCCGGGAACAATCTTGTGTTTATGCACTGATGATAGATCAAGCAGGCGAACACAATGTCACATACAAGGAATTTTTCAACTGGTTACGAAGCGGCGAACGCTTTGAATATATCAACGATAAATCGAAGTTTGGAAAAATCTGTCAGGCGATGGAAATATTCAAGACTTATGATACGGACAATAGCGATACTTTGGACAGAAAGCAGTTCGAAAATCCTATTGCTTCTCTTGGATACGACAATGTGAATTCGAGTTGGACATTCACCATTATGGGAAACTGTTGTTCTGGGAGTTCATGAAATGGCTGAATTGGGTTCCAGTTGAAATACACGACAAAACATCATGACTGCAGCTCTCATGCTTAATGTCGTTACCGGCGGGAACTCCGCGAACGTAGCAGAGAGCATTGGTAGGTTTGGAGAAAACAATGAATGCACTGAGAACATGTCACTGACATGTACAGTGAAATTCAGTCAGCAACACGAAGCATTGTCGGACATTACTAAACCATGAAACGCCGAAACAGTCACTTTTTCTGAATTTTTTTTTTCAAATACCGAAACAGCCTTTTTATACGAGGACATTACATCACGAAACGCCGAAAGAGCCATTTTTAAAATTTTTTTTACAAATACCGAAACAAGAGAAATCACTCTGAATGATTCAGGTACGTAGATGTATTTTTTCTCAGCTCAAAAGCAGGAGCTATCAGATCAAAGATACAGTCGAAGCTCTCGTAGGCGACCACCTCGGGAACTCAGAGAGGTGGTCGCAACTAGACCTGGTCGCTCACGAGAATCAGGTCTCGTAAGCGACCATGTGTCACATACGAGGTTAACGAACCATTAGTACTTATGTTACAAATATTTGATCAAGGAGGGAATGCTTTTTAAAGTGTCACAGGGCAGTAGCCAGAAAAAAAATATGACTGAAGCAATGTTCATGGTTAAGTTCTCTTCCTAGGTATTTAGGGGTTAAACGAAAAAAATGACTGAGAAAACGAAAAAAATGATTGAGGCAAGTGCCTCGGTTTGCCTCATACTGGCTACAGCCCTGAAGCGTTGACTGAGTGGTCACTTAAGAGAACTTAAAAACAAAGGAAAAGACCAGTCGGTAATTCACCGACGTGGTCGTGATCGCTTACGAGAGCTTTCAAATACAAAGTTTAAATGACAACTCAAACGGAGTTTCACAATGCCAGGTCGTAACTAAAACTGGTCAACCGCGAGAGTAGTCGCAAGGAGATCTTCGACTGTATTATCAAGTGATTTCATTGTATGTGCAATCTAGGAAACTAAACAAAACAAAACTGAGAATACTTATATTCTGAATTGCTTGGTAATTTTAAACAAATATCGACTATCTCCAGAACGTTTGTATGAGCCTTTTCGTCGAAATTCAACAAAAAGTCGGACTGCCGGGCATTTAGTTTTGAAAGATCCGTGTCCGGCTGCCGGGCACCTAGACGCTGCCATAAAAATTTGCTCATTAATCTAGTTTTCAATTAAGGAAAGTTATGTGCAAGGTGCAAGAATGTTGAGCATTTCTGACAAGGCAGGGTGCATCTATTGCGGTCCATTTCTGTCGCAGGATTTTAGCCCTACATGTACTTTTAAAATTTAAATGGTTCTCATGTAATGTATTTCAGAATTAAACAACTGAAATGCATGGTGGTTTTCTGAACTGGGCTCCAAGTAATGTAAAAAAACAAACAAACAAACAAACAAAAAACACGATTTGAGTCAGCATCTTTCCGTCGGCGTATAAAGCAATCGGCCGAAACACCGTACTGCCTTCAATTAAACAATAGAGCGTTTTCACTCACGTGACTAGCACTATGTAAATCTATTGGAACAAAAGGAAGTATTTACGTAAGAAAGGACTTCAACTCCCACAGGATTGGCTTGGTACGCCAATATGGCCGCCGTTTCATTGTTTTTGGTACACCAATATGGCCGCCGTGACGTCATATGAAAACGCTCTATATTTGCCGCAACACGAATAAGTCGAATATGGTAAATTATAGAAACATCGGAGGTTTGCAGCCTAGTACCCAGGCGTTCCCCTCCCGCTCACTCGACTCGACTTGGTGCGAAATGTCGCGACGTCACCGAATGAGTATGCTATTCGTTGACGTCACGAAATTTCGCGCCAAGTCGTGTGAGCAAGAAGAGAATTCCTGGGTACTAGGCTCGGAGGTTTGGGGATTCAGGACCTGATCTCTGCAACGTATTCAATGTAAACCCAATAGGTTCCAATCACTGGGGTGGATGGGCATGAGGCGAAATGCCGATTTAAGGTCAGTTTTTGCCATGAAGGCCTCAGGACCCAAAGAGCGGAATATGTTAATGACGTCATCTACACGAACATACTGGAGGGAATAGGGATCCTTAAGGATACAATCGTTAATACTGTCACCCTCGGGGTAGGAGAGGTGGTAAATGGTACGCCAATCTGTAGAATGCTTCTTGGGGACTACGTCTATAGGGTGACACTGGAAATTAGGGAGTGGAGAGGAGGAGAAAGGGCCAGCGACTCTACCCAAGTGTATTTCCTTGTTAAGGTTTGCAGTGATAACCTCAGGATGTTGAGAGGCAGAAATCAGATTACGGGACACCCGGTTCTTTCGGGGACCCAGATAACCGACGCGAGTACCGTATCGGAGGGCATTAACTAGATTATTAACAAATGAGCGATCAGGGTGACTAGCTAATTCACGCACTAATTTATGTACATCTAGGGGAGTAGATACGAAGGGTTTCCGGTTCTGCTGTAGGTGCTCCGGGCGGATTGCTGTGGCCGGTGGTCTGTTTAGAGCTGGGGCAGTTAAAGAGGGCGTGGTTGCTGGAACCGCAGCGGCGGCAGTTATGCAGGAAGGAGCAGGAGCGACGTTAACAGCCAGAGGGCTTGTTGAAGTCGAAACAGACCTGGGCTTGGCGGCGAGGTTTTCTGCTGTGGTCCTGGTCAGGACAATCCTCGGCTGGGTGGTACGGGCTGGAGCACACAACAATGTGGTTTAGCGAGACCGGAGAAAGTCACTGTCCAAAGTTCAAGATCGATTTTATCCCAGGTTAGGTTAAGATCATAGGCTGCGCGACGCCTGAACTGCTCATCGTGAGACAGCCATGCCATACCCTTGAATTTTGAGACTGCTTTGCTGATAATCTGCTGATACTTAACGAGCTCTAGGGCACGCCTTGGGTGAGCCGCAACGATAACCAGCATGTAAGCCGTGAAGGCGTGTAGCTACTTGTGAAAAGAGTCTAACACTGGCTTTTTCCGCTTAACCAAGGTAAGTGGGGGAACCCTGGGAGCCTGGGGAAGAGTCTTCGTACCGAATCTGCAGGGCGGGGGACTGGGACCGATAATATTGTCTGGGAGAAGCATAACCTGCGATCAGGCCGAATTTTAGCATCGCTCTCATATTCTCTTACGTTGGTCGCTCGCTAAAATAGGGCCTGATACAATCTCTCACAGGAGTTCGTGTCGGCGGCCAAATTTTGGCCGCGGGAATCTCGCAATCTGATTGGCCCTTTAACAATAGAGCTGTCAACGGAAGTAAATTGTCTACGAGACTCGCTCACAATTTCGATCCGACCGCCATCGCTGAGGACAACCAAGGAACAAGTCTGCCGAAGTAAAATGTGTTGCTCTAATAAATTCTCTTCGTTCTAGGAGAATCGTCACCATTTCTTTCTCTCCTGAGAATGGCGTTCGGTTTGACGCAAGCTGTCTCTCACCTGGAGCAGAGAAGTACAGCAACAGTGAAGTATGTATTCCGTTTTATCGCATCGCGTCTCGGAATTTTCATTTGACGGCTTTCAGCTAGTATTGATAACATGAACAGAGTAGTGGTTGTTTCCGCGTTTTACGAAACAAAACGAACTGCAGACGAACAAGTATCTTTCGCCAAGAATGATCAACAAGCCAATCGATAATAAACTGATGTTTGGCGAGAGCCGCATTCAAGTCGCAATAACGATTTCAGTTTATATTCATTCATTGTTTAACACTTACGTCGTTTTATTGATCTCTGACATTGACATCAAAGGATCTGACTAGTTTTATAATAAATGTTCTTCGTTTTAAAATTCGCTGCTGTTTAGAGATAAAATTCGTTGCTAATCTCAAATATTTATCCCTTCTGGAACTAAGCTTAAAGTAAATTACAAAATACTCCTTAGTTTATATAAAACGGTTTTATTTATATCTTTATTCTAAAGAATGAAACTGAAGGTACTTCTCTTAATTGCCCAAGGTTTTTTACGCAGAAAATCGATGACCAATGCGAAGAGAATATTTCCGGATACCACCTGAAATGGAAAAGGATTCAAGCATGCAGCATATTTTGGTACATGACAACCTCGTCGTGTTTTGAATTTTCATTCAGTTTCAGCTCAGACAGAGCAACCATGTATAATATCGGAACCTTCAAGTTAGCAATCGGGCAAATTTGAGTGCTTGTGCCTAGAAGATATAGTCGTAGCCTATGATTTTCTTATTTTGCCGACATTTGCGTGACTTTTTGCGAATTGCCGTTATGGGAAATTTGCATACCGAGGATCGCGCAAGCAGAAGAAATTTTGATTGGCTGTTTTGTTGAATGTCAATCAATCAAAAAAGTGGGCGGTAGACGTTCCGCAGAAGGATTGTATCAGGCTCTATTTTTCGTTTCGCCCGTCCCGCCTGAATGTTTCACCGCGCGAAACGAAAATAGGGCCTGATCGCAGGTTAGGAGAAGCAGAGAGAAATCGATGTACGCACCGCGGAGTATTTTGTCCTCGAGCGTCTTGTCCAAAGGACGGTTGAGGCCAAGGGGAGTCGCCACGTTAGACAAGCTCGGGCTTGGCGTTCTTGGATCGGCGATACTCCGCGGGGAAACGTCCCAGTGGTGAAAGGCAAGCATCGCGTCGCGAACGGAGGAAGAAACGGTCTCCTGGATCACGGACATCTGAGCTGGCGAAAACAATATGTCTCCCGGTTGCTGGTGCTCAATATCTTCCGTCTGCGCACACAACATTTCTTCCACGGACGACCCAGCTACTGACGTCGAATCTGGCTCCTCATCTGAGGCCAGAGCGTCCACATCGTGTGGCTGAGATGGGACGTGGCTCGCTTGGTTCTTGCGAGTTTTACCTCGCTTCGTGGACGTTGCTTTGGCTATTCGTCCGGCGGAACGGCGACCATGTGGACGGCCTTGAGAAGCGGCTTGAGGTGAGGTCGCCGAACGGAGTCTCTCAATCAGACGTGCGCGACTGCCCGTGATTGGAAGATTCAGCTGCTGTAAACGCAGGCAAAGGACTTCGGAGGATAACTGCTGGATATCCGTCCTCGCTGTGTTCGCAGACGGACTTGGGCGCGAGCGTGCCATGATCGGTAAACGAAGTTGTTACAAAATGTTGCTTTCGTGCAAGACTGCCAAGGTAATGCACTTGGATAATGTTCTGCTGCTTATATAGCAAGACAGTGTCTCAGAGTTCGGCCAATAGGTAAAGTTGTACTTTTAGCAAAGTAGACACGACGTGGCGAACTGCTAGCGATAAATAGAGCTAACAAAATAAGAACCAATACGAACGAGGCTAAGATATATTTCTAGACTACGAAAAACAAGGTATCGGTCAGGATTATAGACATGATCTTATGAAAGACTTTTATTCTAGCTACATGAAAAGGGAGTATTCATTTATGAATAAAGCCTTCATTGCTATTTGTTTTTGGCAAAGCCTGCCTGACCTACCACCCCTAGGGCGTCACGTTCCACTAAGTGTGTTTTACCGCTTGGTAAAAGAGGAAGTATATCACGTATCAAACATAGTCGTCACACAAACAATGCAATGTTTGATCTCCGCGACATGACTCAAACAAGCCTGGTACATGTTTAAAGATCGATAAAGAGGCCCATTATCAACTAATTCTGCTCAGTTTTCTCACTGAATTATTGAACATAGCCGGTTGCAAATGGCCGAAAAAAGTGAAGTTGAAGCGCAAGATTTTCTACAGCCCTGGAAACTCAGCGATGTTGTTCTTGTTGTGGAAGAAGAGCGACTCCATGTTCACCGAGCCGTGCTAGCCTTGTGGTCGCCCGTGTTTGAGAGAATGTTCACGTCAGAATTTCAAGAAAAAGACAACAGCGAAATTCCTCTTCCCGGCAAAAACTCGTGTGAAGTTAAAGAATTGCTTCTGATGATTTATCCTTCTACGGCAGAGAAACAAATAACGGAGGAAAACTGTTATTTCCTGGTGAAACTTGCTCACGAGTATCAAATGGACGGCCTTGTTCAGAAATGTGAAGATTTCATGGTTGACAAGCTGAAATCGAAACCGAACGGCGCCATTGCAGATCTGGTATTTGCCCAGACGTACAAATTAGAGAAGTTGAGACGGGCGAGTCTTAATCAAGCTCACAATCTTAACCTGGAGGAATTGAAAAAGGATGAGAAGTATGATCAAATTCGGGCAGATGATCTTAAGGAAATTACAGAAGGAATTATCAGGCGTCTGCAGGGAGAATTAAAAGAAGCTCAAGGTATAAATCAGCAAAACGAAAATAAGATAAACGATGTAAAAAGAATCAGTCAGTCTGTTTTAATAGATATAAAGAAGATCGCTAGTGGTCTAGTTAGCCATTATAATTTAGAAGACATACGTTTTACTGACACAAACGATTACCTCACCGTATTAGCATTATTAGAAAGAGGCGATCTTAAGTGCGACTGCAGTTCGCGGCGAGTGAGTTGGTACGGCTTAAGAGAGGTTGCTTATAATTTGCAGTCGTTAAAGAGTGCTCTGGAATTCCTCATCTCGTTAGAACCGCTTAGCAAAGGAAAATCAAACAAAAAAACAAACAAACGCATCCTGTAAGCAAATAGCCAGAAGATGATTCATTAGTGACAGCTCTGAGTTGCAGTAATGTATTGAGTTGTACAGTTGAACACTGTACATGTACAGAAGAATGCGCTATGCCTATCCTTCAGAAATCATTTGGTTGCCATGTTCAACTCTCTCTTACCTGGTCACCCTGGGGCCAGTTGTTCAAAGCACGAATGAGCTAACCCAGGATTAGCGTGAACTTTGATTCCAGTTTGATTACTAACCAATAAAGACTTTTCCAAAATGTTTTTGCCTTTCAGTTTTGAGCAAGATGAAAACCGCGGTTAACTTTTAATGGTGGATTAGCGTTAATCGGCTTTAGAACAACCGGGCCCTGGGTGCTAGAAGGGAGTATTACCGTGCGACTATATACAAACCATGGCCACCCAGACAAAGTTCTGAGACAAATTTTTAACATGACCAACCGGAAGTCGGATTGAAAACAATGAAATGGCTACAAATTTTCCCTGGCCAGTTCATGTTTCGAAGTTCGTGTTGTGCTCAGAACCTTCGATACCCATGAAAATTTGTCTCAAAATTTTGCCTAAGTGGCCTCGGTTAGTAATGTTAGTCACCTCATGCTACAGAAACCAGATTTTATCAACAATTCCGATTGGTTCATTGGTTTAATTGTGTTGGTAGTAATAATTAAATAAGTCAGTGTAATTACTTTGGTTTAGGTTGATGACACTCTGAAATAAAACCAGAAACAATCGTGATTTGCTTGCATGCGCCGTTTTCCCGTGGATAATGTTCTTTACCTGTAGTTACGATACTTCGAGTTCTGATGGGTTTTTTGTATTGTTTTCTTCTGTTGTGATTGTTGAGAGTAATCACTTTGGTTTTGGTCCACGACACTCAATTGAAAACCGTTTTGTTGAGGGTCCAGCATGGGTCCAACATGGGTGTGGCGAGATATTAGCGACCTTCAGATCCGACTACGAGTACCAGATTAGTGGGGGGGGGGGGACAGGGGGGTTTAAACCTCCCGCTTCCCGTACCCTTTAATCCCGGTTCCCGCCCTGTATTTTTTGGCTCCCACCCCTTTGCATTTATTCGATTGCGAAATATTGCGCAATGTTGCGTAATTTTTCCCTTTTTCTCCCGCTTCCCGCTACCTTGGGAATCCCGCTTCCCGCCCCCGCTTCTCCCGCCTCCCGCACACCTCCCGCCCCCTTTTCTCCCGGTCTCCCGCCCCCCTGTCCCGCCCCACAGATTAAGTACGACTACGACTTTTGAATTCCTTGTCACGGGCTTTCGGTTGTGATCACTTAGCATTCTTCTCTGCTCAGTGGTCAACAACAGGGAGGAACGAGCGCGTTGAGACGTTTTTACAGATGTGTGCTTAGTGACCAGGTCTTCGAGTGGAAGTGAGGCTGGAGTTGACCTTGTTATGTTAAAGACCCTCCTGCTTTTCATATGTAAATCATCTTATTCTCATGCTAACTAGTTTTCATTTACATATGACAAGCAGGAGGGTTTGTATCAAAACAAGGTCAACTCCAGCCTAGCTTCCACTCAAAGACCGGGTCACTAAACACACAACTGTACAATGGACTATTTGAAGGTCACTATTTTTGATCGACGGCAGATACGGGGTAAGCGGGGGATACGAGATAATAATGGCTGAAACTCATGAGCAACGCTGAAAATTTCGTGCACATCCAGTCCACCACATTCAACACCCTTGGAAGTCTCCGTTACGATACCTTGTTTGACGACGGCAACGAGCTTCAGGACAACAACGCTATGAACCTCGTCAATCGTCACTGTGGTTACTTAATGCACGTTGGTCAGGCTCGCATGCAAGCCGAAAACCAGAAACGAAAGGAAATGGTCATCTGCCCTACTCATATTTTATTCCAAAATGGCTACCGAATGGTGTTCAGACCTAGTCCACCAAAACACGTTTGTTGCGCTCGATCGGCGCATGCCCTAGGAGTCGTTTGTTTCCCGAGCCGAGTTCAAATGTATAACTGGTGTAAGGAATTCTATTTAGGGATTGTTGCTGTAGTTTTATTGTTCAACAAGTGTGAATCTTGAAGAGCTGATGATGCGGATGATGCATTGTTTAGGGAAGGTACGTTTTTTCTTAGGGGGGAGGGCTGGGGCCTCAGAGGGGAGGGTCATCAGTGAAAGTGAGCACCAAAGGGGGAGGGCCATACCTCATGTGAGCTATTCAAGGGAGGGTCACACATCTTTTCCAGAATTTTTTTAATGAGGATTTTTGTGATGTTGCTTTCCATTTTTCTTACAGATTAAGTTTTTCTTTTCACCTACTTTGATTTAATTTGGTGTTTTATTATAGGTACTAGGTTATATTTTTACATGTATATTATGCCATGGCACATAGTTTTTCTCGGGCGACTCGTGTCCTTTTTTGTCCGTATCGAGAAGTACTTGACTCAGGTATCATTTCTTCAGCTTATTGCTGTTGGCTATCCGCTGCCTGATCTCCTGAATCATTTAGTTCTGAAGAGTTACTAGTAGATCCAACAATGCGCTCTACCCTGTCGGAAATGTTGGAAATATTTGTTTTTGAGAGGCAGATTTCGCACACTAAACAAATAAACCTTTCTGTTAAAATAACCAACAGCAATGCCAGCTAGTCGGAGAAAGAAGCGCGTGTATTTTCCCTTAGATATTTTATGTTCAAAACTTTTATAATACTCAAATACTTCCATATTCAAACTTCAGCTATAAAACGTAAATATCCCACACTGATTGTTCGCATTTTCCTTGTTTCAGCACGCACACACTCAATATCGAGATATATTCATATTCAAACACTTTGCGTTCCCAAGTGAAACGTTCTGAGGTTTCTAAAGCATGGAACATACCATGTAGTAGTGAGGGGAGGGTCGCGCTTTTGTCAGTCACCTAAAGGTGGGGGGTCAGGAGTTTTTTTATTAAAACGCAAGGGAGGGCCAACACTTTTTTGGGAAAAAATACCAAAATTCCCCACCCCTCCCCCCCCCCAAGAAAAAACGTACCTCCCCTTAGCTGAATGTTTTGCGTGTAGATTACATAAGCACTTTGAAAAAAAAGTGTATAAACAGATAAATGCTTCTTTGTGTCATCTTGCCTCTATTTTTCAATCTAATTGACCTACATTCCTGTCATAAAGAAGTTCATTGAAAACACCTTAACTAATAACACGCGATGACTCGTAGGTTCTCGCGAAGCTTGTATTGCCTGTAGAACTTCAGTTTCCTGTTCCTCTGATCTTCTGTTTCCTGCTGTCTTCGCTGTCTTTTTTGAGCTAATTTTTGTCTTTGCTCTGACGCTGGTTTCCTGTTGTCGTCGCTGTCTCACGGTTGCTCGTTCACGTTGAACCTCGAGACATCCTTTGAAGTTTCCGGGAGGGGGTACTCCCTTATATAAGCTATATAGGTATGTGCGGCGCCACAGGGTATGGTCTTTGAGCCGGTCTGAAATAGGGTATAGATTATGACCATTTTGGTCTGAAATAGGGTGAGGTTTGTGCACTCCTGATATGGGATCTGGTATGGTTCTTACAAGAAGCTATCTTTATTAATTTTCTTCTTTAAAGAACTGAGGTTTGATTAACGATGGGAATTTAAAGCCCTTCTCAAACGTCTGAAATAGGGTATCAAATTTTGGGTCAGGTCTGAAATAGGGTAAGGAAAATCACATATTTTGGTCTGAAAAAGGTAAGGGTTTCCAGAAGGGCGCCCCCCCCCCCCCGGGGAAGTTTCGGTGTTACATCTTCCTCGTTACGAACATTTCCTCTTCCTTGGCGTTTTTACTTATGCTTACTGTAATTCCTGCAGCGTTTGACTCACAGTGAAAATACGATGACGCCCAAATCCCATAAAATGATCTCAGTGATTCAGTTACGAAACACTACGATTGTCTTTTCGGGAAACTCACCCTCAGAAAGGAGTAGATGGCACTTAAAGTGAGACAGGAAGTCTAACCTGAAACGCCCGACAAATTCTGACTTTGTTCGCATGTAAAGAAATTAAAACGAATTTGGGTTCTAAAAAGTATACCTAAATTTCAATTTTGGTACGTTTCGGCGATAGCGCTTTTTGTTTTTGCCATCGGCGTTTTTTGTTCGACTAAATTACGAATAAAATTAAATACGAACCATCAAGGTTCGTCCAAACTCGCCAAAACGTACCATAATTGAAAGACTAGGTAAATCTATCAGGTTCCGAGGAATCTCAAAAACCGGTACATACATTGTGTGAAAGCAAAGTAACAATTGCGTCAAATGTGACTTTGCAATTGCGTCCAAAGGTTAATCTTGATAGGCAGACTAAATGAATTGATTTGATTTCCACTGAGGGATAAAAAATAACCTCCTTTGTGCCATGACAAAGCATTTTTTTATTTCAAGTCTAACTGGAAGTTTATGACTTCTAAGAGTTGTGTGTTCTAGCAGGTTATGTTAGTATAGCTCGTGCAATTAAAGGCAGAAGACCAGAGTGAGTAGAAGAGAAGTGTATTCCTGCAGCTTTCATTTTTATTTTCGTTAAATCTTTTCCACCTTTAAGCTTACATCAAATTAAATTCTACCCAAGTCTAACATATCAACGAAATTAACATGGACCAGTTTTTATCTTAATTCCACCACAAAGGCCTAAACTAAATCGAATACATCAACCAAATAGCATGACGGCATCTTGTTCCTCTTAGCAGGGTATGCTGAAAGAAAAGAAAACGAACAATTGTCAATTGTGAGTGGTCGATTTGATGCTCGAAAAGAAGGCTTGGGGGGTAGGAAAGCAGTAATTAGTAATTCGATTAGTTTTAAGAAAGGAACTTGTATAATGTACCAGTCAAATTGAAGCTTCAACATCCCCCCGGGCATACCCCGGGCATTTGACTGTGATTCTTGCCCGGGGAGGGGGTAATTTGAACGTTGCCTTGAAAGGGTGGGGAATTTGAACT
>OZ024896.1:30840429-31030429 GCA_964017195.1 Siderastrea radians | reverse complement strand
CTTTTCAAAAGAAGTGTGTTGATAGAAATTCTCAAGTTCTAGTAAAACAAGAGTGCTTTCCTATTCCTGAAGAATCATGCCGGTGAGTAACGTGGACATTTCAGCTGTTCAATCAATTTGTCATCAAACTACCCAGCTAATTTTTAATTTCGAAACTAACTGATTACTATGAATAATTCAATATTCTTTTCCGTGTTGCGTAAAAATGATATATTTCTTACAAATTACAGCTGCCTGATGACCTTACTTTCAAGAGACACTTCCACAGCCCGTTTTCGAACTGCTTGAACGTCAGAAGTTAAGCCAGATTCATAGAACGAATCTCAGTTTCCTCTTTGGAGCTTAACAGTAGAGAATTTTTAAAAGGCACTCAGTTTAAAACTTTTATAACCCTAAGGCCGTGATTTTTTCTAGTACATCAATAGTGTGCCGCAAAGCCGTTCGTACTTTATTTGAAATAAGGATAGTAATACCAATGTCTGTTTCTTCTTTTCAACAAACAAAAAATCGCTTTTTTTCGAGTAACCTGAAGTCGTATCTCAAATTTGTCAGCAAACGAATTGTTTTATAAAAAACCACCTATGTGGGTGAATTGATTATATTCATAAGTAACATTAAAGTTCAATTCATAGTTGTCTCCAAATTGACGGTACATTTTGATCATGATATTTTTATTTTTACCATTCTGCTTAGAAATATTTTGTAAGCCATAAAAAATCGAAGCTTTTAACAGCCTATAACCGTAATGAATTATATTGCTGTCAACGAACTATTCAAACCATTTCACTTACAACATAATTGTGCTGCTGTTTAACATGTTTCATTTCTTGTTCTAGTCATGGAATAACCAGCCATCATGTTCGCCAAAGCCAGTCCTCACCATTTTAAGTTCAATCGGCTTGCTTCAGTGAATTTCCAGAGTCTTTATTTTTTTGCAGCGAAATGAAAGTCTAAACCTTTATTTTATTTGCCGTTAGTTCTATTTGCGTCATATTTTACGTACATCTTCAAAGCCAAAAGAATGTCGCGTGGCATCAGAAACACGACAAAGTTAAAGAGAGCCGCCAGTGAATCAATTCATGATTATTCACTCTCCACCCCTCGATTTGTGGGCGGTATTGATTACTTAAAATTCTCAACCGAGAAGAATATCTGGCTCATATTATTGTAGCAGCGAAGCGAAAGTTTAATGTCTTTGAAGCTATCTTGACAGTGAAACTTTGTTTCAGAGTCAAGACTGAAGTTGCGTACCGGCTGGGTGCTGAATCAGAAAAAAAATTTATACCATTATTTATTTTCCAAGCCCCATTTTATGAGCGGTATAGAGGTCATTTCAAATTCTCATCGGTTTTATCGAAGTATCGGTTTTACCCATTTGTTGCAGTGTAAGACGAATTCGAATGAATTTTATCTCTTCTTGAAACTTTCTTCATTATTACCAGAGTATCACCTTCTCTTTTGAAATATTACTTACAGCGAGCTCTGCGACAGAGTTCAACCTTGTTCGCCAGTGGTTTTGCCCGTCGTTTCTTAATGCTTAATGTTGCTCCATTGAGTTCTATTTCCAAGAAATCGAACATTTCCGTTGCCCTTGTGCTTCGTTTGGTAAAACAAGAAAGACTACACCTGGAAATTATATCTTGTTAGTTTGATTTATTTGTATAGAAATATTCAGCTGAGTGCGATTCAGAAGTGAGCGCGTGTCGCGTCTGTGATCATGCAAGGAAAAAACCGTAAGTGATGACCAGTTGAACATAGTGGTAGCTCAAAGGGCAGCAACATGCCACTCAGGAAAACAAAGCATGAAACGGCTCCAAAACTAAGACAGAGCATTGGAATAATGGCATCATCTTTACTGATATGCGCAGCAAAAAATGTATAACACTTTAAGAAGCATCTTTCCGTCAAAACTCTTCCTGGGATGGGATAATTTTACTACGAAAAGTTTTCGAGTGGAAAAGGTTTCCTTTACAGTATTTCAACGGTGCAAGGTAACAATGAGATTCAGGCTATGCTTACCTTGAAGTTCGCAGGTCTTTTTAAAAGTGAAGTAGATGAAGTGGATGGCTTGAAGCAAACCCGCTCTGTACCGACTAAGCCAAAACTTCGGTCTTTTTCTAGCTCAGTGTTCGATTGGTTTGACTCAAATAATTCACTGTTGATTGGTTGTCTTTCAGGTAGCAATGACGATCTGAATGTCATAGAATGGAATTTTGCATGCGAAAACAACGACTTCAACGAGCAGTATTCTTTTCTCGAAAATTTCATCCGTGCCATGTCTCGTAAACTTATGGGCGGTATCGAATGTTTAGAAATTATAGCCTCGATGCTAAGATCATTTTCACCAGGATGAGAAATGCTCCATTCTTCTCTCCAGTAGGACAGGAAACGTGATGCGAGTCACTTATTTATACATTAAATTAAAGTCTAAGTGTTTAAAGGCACATTTTGATCATAATAAGTTTTACTTTTATGTTGCCGAAACTATTGTTTTTTAAATTGCTTTTTGTATGATCAATTCATTCACATTTAACAAGTTATGATCACGCTTCTTTCTTTCACGGTTTTCCCCTGTGTGTGAAAAACCGGGTTTTCTCGACTTATGTATACGCCACTCAGTTTTAAAGTTCACCTGCTTTAGACAAAATCTTCAGTGTATAATTTTGTAACCAAACAGAATGTAGGGAATGCAGGGAAGTAAAGTTTTTAGCTTTCCGGCCAAACTTTTGGACATCTTAATTCTTAAGTACCTATTTTCTTTTCTTTACCGTTAAGAAAATCAGTAGAAAATTTCTTTATTTGCAAAGTACAGTTTTAAAATTTCCACAGCCTTAGGCGATCGCATGACGGAAGAATTATTTGTACAAAGATGAGACTAGTCAAATTTGTATCGCGTAGTGCATTTTTTAAAGAAGTGTGTTGACAGAAATTCTCAAGTTCTAGTGACCACCAAGAGTGCTTTTCTATTCCTGAAGAATGAGAGTAACGTGGACATTTCAATCAATTTGTTATCAAACTACCCAGCTAATTTTTTTTTATTTCGAAACTAACTGGTTACTATGAATAATTCAATATTCCTTTCCGTGTTACGTAAAAATGATATAGTTCTTATTTACAGCTGACATGAGAACCCTCAGGCCTTAGCAACTGAATCTCATCGTCGGCCATGGGTACATTCAAGTGACCCAATTGCGCAACATAATACAATGCAGGTGTTGATGGATCACGCTATACGATGCCAAAGAGACCATAACAAACGAATGTTACTTATCATTCACAAGTCATCGCCTATCAGATTTTGTCAAATAAATAGGAAATGTTATACGCATCTCGTGTTAAAAATAACAATCTCAATCCCCTTAGGATACCATGCCATGGCCAGTCAGTCAGCTGTCAATGCCGTGATATTTTTTAAACAAGTCTGTCGAGCTTGTGCCGCGCGTCTGGCTCCGCATTGCCAATACCACCAGCTACACATCAGACGCTCGTACGTATTCCGCGGTAGACGTTGCGGCCGGTTCTGTTGAGTTTTGCTCGATTGTGGCAGTCAGGCTTCCACTTTCCTCTAAAAGCAAAAACTCGATTGTGTTCAGTACGTTCCTAGTCGTCGATTACGGCAAGTAAAAATTATCTGCTTTTATCTGGTAGATTAAAAAAATATATACGAGGCTGGGTTGTGACTCTTTTTTTCTGATACCAGACCAGCCAGCGGCGCTAGGAAAATTAGGAGTGCATGCAGCTTAAATGTACCAGGCTGAAGTTGTCTGCCAATTCACTGCCAATTTGACTACTCTTTTTTTTTTTATATAAGAACCTTTTTTATAAGAACGTCGAGGCTGAGATTTGCCGAAACTTTAAGAACATGCTTAGAACATACCCAGGCTGAGATTTTGTTAAGAACGTCTTTATCTTGTCTTCATATTTGTAGAATAAGCTATGTGAAAATAAAATTAAGTGTAATAATTTGGTCAGAGTAAGTTACCGCCTTTTTGAGCCCCAAACGCTAGAATTTTTGTGACGTCGCAAAACAAGAAAACACGTATAACTTTTAAGAAATTGGTAGAACTTTGACCTATTTGTTCTTTCTTTCATTCTGAACTATGATTTATGAAATGCTGTTCAATCAATCTTAAGAACATTGTTAAGAACGTCTGAGGCTCAAATCGCCAAAAAATAAGAACATTCAGTTCCGGTTCAGCCTCAGCTTAAAAATCAGACGTTCTTATAAAAAAAAAAGAGTGTAGCTGAAGTTGTCTGCCAATTCGATTTAAGCGAGAAATAGTAAAATTAGGGCTGAAAATCAGTTGAAGAAGTATAAAATACGTGTACAAATACTTCCAAAATACTTAAAAAAGGTTTTTCAAACGCAGTCAGCCGTTCCGAAGGAAGTATATTTGTTGTGTGACATTGCAATAGTGGAGTATCATTTGCATTTCATTAAGTTTGATACAGGTTTACGTACGGAATAACTCTCAACGCAACACATCACCTGTTAGTAATATAATTTTATTGTCATTCTTACCGCACGTTTAGCTCATCTCAGTGCCCGTTACATCCATCTCAACACTTTTACTGCGAGAAAGACCTTCACAAACATCGCACATTTATTAAGACTTGAAGCTTGTATGCACGTTTCTGGTAATGAATAACTTTTCACATGACATTTAAGTTATCAGTAAAATGGCTTTATTGTAAACCTTACCGTATATTTAGCTTATCTCAATCACTTTTACACCCAAATCAATAACTTTTCTAAAAGAAATGCCGGCACAAACATCATACATTTTCTAACACTTACTGACCTCGTATGGTTATTTCCGGTAGGGAATAACTTTTCACGTGACATGTCACTTATCAGTAAGACAATTTTACTGTAAACCTCATAGTATATTTACCTCATCTCAATCCTCTTTGCACCCATCTCAACACTTCTACTACGAGAAATAGCGACGTAAACATCTTATTTACTAAGGCTACAGCTCGTATGAGTGTTTCCGGTGTGGAATAACTTTTCACGTGACATTTCAATCATCAGTAAAATAGTTTAACTGTAAACCTTACCGTATATTTAGCTCATCTCAATGGCCTTTACACCCATCTCAACACTTTTACTATGAGAAATGGCGACACAAACAGTGTACATCTACTAAGACTTGAAGCTCGTATGAGCATTTCCGGTATGGAATAACATTCCACGTGACATTTCAGTTATTTGTAAAATCGTTGTATGGTAAACCTTACGTATATTTAGTTCATTTCACTGTCCTTTACACCCATCTCAAACATTTTTTTACCAGAAATGAGGACACAAACATCGTACATTTACTAAGACTTAAAGCTTGTATGAGCGTTTCCGGTATGGAAGAACTTGGCACGTGACACTTCCTTTGATGCAACGGTGAAATAATTGGAATGCTTAGCGGCTTTTGTACTGTTCGATTCACCAGGTTAAAGTTGTCTGCCAATTCACTGCCAATTCGCCGGCTGCTAATTCCATCGTCTGAAGTTGTCTGCCAATTCGATTTAAGCGAGAAATAGTAAAATCAGGGCTGCGAAACAGTAGAAGAACTATAAAATACGTGTATAAATACCTCCAAAACACTTCAAAAAGGTTTTTCAAACGCAGTCAGCCGTTCCGAAGGAAGTATATTTGTTATGCTGAAGTTGTCTGCCAATTCACTGCCAATTCACCGGCTGCCAATTCACTCCTCAGAAGTATACTGCCAATTCGTTTCTTGTAAGAAATGGACAAATTTCTTTCAGCCATTTGAAAGCTTACCACTCAACATTGCTAAAACTGTGAATTGCGCACAAGCGCAATGTCACGGAGCAAATGCGCAAGGCGCTGTTGATTTAGTTTAGGCTTGGGACTTAGTATCAGGAGAGGCAACTAAGTGGAATGCGTGACCAAATAACTGCTGAACGGTGCAATCACTGAATATCAATTTTCTTTAGATTTAATGATGTTGTGAAAGGGGTCTCATTTCTTGATACTTTAGTGCCCTGTATTTATCTTTTGATCTGATCAAGGACCATAGAAATCTCACACATTGCCTATTTCGTTCGCGTGATACAACATTTGAAATTGAATAACTATTTTTCCTTTCTTTTCCCGGTAACAAATGACGCATCCTGTAAGTAATTTGGCTCAGTATTCCATCTCTCGATGTCTGAGTATCGTCTCTTTACCTTTTCTTATGATAACATGCTCTGAACTTCTCCTAGATTTCCTTAAATGGCCGCCATCTTGTCACGTTATACCGATTTTGAAAGTGAATAACTATTTTGTTGCAGTTTTCCCGGTAACAAATGACACATTCTGTTAAACTAATTTGGTTCAGTATTCCATCTCTTGATGTCTGAGTTTCGTCTCTTTACCTTTTCTTATGATAACATGCTCTGAACTTCTCATATAGATTTCCTTAAGTGCCCGCCATGTTGTCACGTAATACCACTTCTGAAAGTGAACCATGCCTAAAAGTGAATAACCTTTTTGTCGGAGTTTTCCCGGTAACAAATGACAATTCCTGTTAAACTACTTTGGTTCAGTATTGCATCTCTCGATGTCTCGGTTCCGTTTCTTAACCTTTTCTTGTGATGACATGCTCCGAACTTCACATACATTTCTTTACGCCGCCATCTTGTCACGTAATACAACATTAGAAATTGCATAACTATGTTTTGGGAGTTTTCTTGGTACCAAATGACACATCCCGTTTATGTATTTTGGTTCAGTATTCCATCTCTCGATATCTCAGGTCCGTCTTTGTGCCTTTTCGTGTGATAACATGATATAAACTTCAGGTAGATTTCATTAAGTGGCCGGGTAATACCGCTTTTGAAAGTTTATAACTATTGTTGTTTTTGTTTGCTTGTTTTTTGTTTGCTTTTTTTCTACCGGTGACAAATGACACATCCTGTTAAACTAATTTGGCTCAGTATTCCATCTCTTGATATCTCAATACCGACACATTAACTTTTTACACGGCCGTATGCCCCTGAAAATTGGACAAGTAAGTTGCCGGTTACCCCCATTTCGTCACATAATACAGCTTTTGAAATTGAATAAAACTTTTTTTTACTAAGGGAAATTGTCAAAACTATTGGACTCAGACAGGACCCACCATTCTGCAAAAAGACCAGTGGTCTCTTCATGTACCCCCCTTCCCCCACCTTAAAAGATGGTGTCTTGTTTGTATAGCCCCCACTCTATCAGGAGTAGAAACTAAGAAAAAGATTCAAACCTCCCTGTGCCATTTCTCCAGCAATGCAAGCTTCATGCACACCTAATATGAGAGTCTCAACTCAAATTTTGAGGCCAATAAATTTTATCCATTTGGCTAATCAAACGGGTGGTATCTTGCATAGCCCCCCTACCCCTACACAAGGTGCTCATCGAGTACTCTTGTTATGACCACTTCCCTAAGTTCACCATAAAAAAGGACTTGTGTTCTGAAACTACTTTATTGTACTATTTCATCTCTCGATATCTCAGGTTTGCCACATTCGTCATGAATGAAGTAAGTAGCCACAAGACGTGCAGAAATGTGTAGTCACATGTGACAACCTTAAAGTTTCGTGATATTTTTCATGTATGGTCGGATCAGGTATTAATTAGATTTTTTGTCACCCAGCACAGGTTTTCTAAGAAAACATTATAATTAGAAAGCGGTATTCTGGTCACGTTTTCTCAAAAAACGTGCTTCAAATGTTCCAAAATGTAATAAGAGTGTAGAAACCACAGCGAAACTATCTACCAGTGCTAACGCAAGATTTATCGTTCATGTGATGGAAGGACATCATCAGGGCAGCCTGAAGCCCCAAGTATTTTGCCTAAAATTTTGTTTTGACACTTAGCTCCGTGAGGTAACTAGTCGCGCTCATCCCATGTCCACCTACATGCGGACCGTTTATTATTATATAGCAGGCAAACGTGATGATGTCATGATGACTCCAAAACGTCGCTTTTTATAAACCTTTACCGATAAGAAATTGGACTTAATTTTTAAATGTTCAACTCATCCTTTCTTCCGTTCTTCATTTATAAACAAATTATATGAACTAAATTCGATTTTGAGACGACATTACAGCTTTATAATGACGGCTAGTCGGGAGAAAATATATTCCGTATTAGGCGGAGTTTTTTCCGAAAAAAGTAATAAGCCCGAAAAATAATTTTTGTTGATCAAAATAGAAATTCTTTGCACGCGCGATTCTTGCTCACGAAAACAATTTTGCTTTTACAGCAAAATAAAAATGTTTGAATTTGCCGCTTTTCAACCAAAAATTACCTAATGAAACAAAATAAACTCAGCTTTCAGGGCATCAACATGCACAATTTTTTTTCCAATGACGTGGATCGACAAAATAATAGAATAACGTGAAAATCAACTTGCAACTTCAAGTGCAGTGTTTTCCTGGCTAAAAGTGGAACACAAATGATAACGCAATACAGCGCGCGCAACGCGACTGAAATAAAAACTGAAAAACAAACTGTTTGAAAGAAAATATACACAGTTTTAAAGTTTTAGTACTCACATTTTGGGCAATCTATCAAAGTAAGTTGCTGTCAGGGATGAATCACATTGTAATATAGGTTTTACCAACCATATTACTGAACAAAAACTAAAATTTTGCCGGCGGTTTTATGAAGAAAAGTTTTGAAGTTTGACCTTGGCCCCGTTGTCATGACAGTTTTTAAACCAATCACAAACCAGTATTTTGAGACGACATTATCGCAAAATAACGTCGTCTCAAACGCAATCAAAAGAGACCACTGGATCGCGATAAACTGTAGTATATTCTTCTGCCACTAATTTGACGGCTGATAAAGCCAACCAATATACATCAACAACAGTAATTAATAGAGTTAGGCTATGAATAGTGTAGATCGTTGTGGTTGAGTGGGTGCCTTAATTGAAAATTGTTCCCAAATGAAAACCGAAAGTTCTAGGGGGTATTTCTTTACTATTTTTGGCACAAAAGAGAGCGACAAATAAATAACCTTTATAGGGTAGATTGAAACTATTGTTTATTGTTTTTCACTTCTCAAACTTTTAGGGTTCTGAGATTCCTGAATGAAAATTCATTAGCGACAGAGCTTAATTTAGAGAGAGCCAGTTGTGGGCCATAGATCAACTTGCTCTAAGCCCCAATATCGGCATGCTCATTCTTCACATTGGACTCCATGCATTTCTTATGGTACAAGACGGGGGAATTTATTCCAGCATCAATCATTCTTATGCATGTCTATAATTGGGTCAGAAGACATTGAATGCGTACCAGAGCAATATTCGTTTGGTGAGGAGGTTCTTCTGTCTTTGAAAGGTTACCAACAGGACTATCTTTAAAGTTTTGGATGAAAGTGGATGGAAGTTTAAGTGTGACTATCCAGCAAAGGCGAATACAAAATAATTCAGCGTGGTAACTAAACCTTCTACTTTCAAAGATACAAGTGCGACAAAAATAGCTGTTCAAAAAACAATTTAATTTTGTGGGTGTGAATGGTAACCCGCCGTCAGCTAGATAATTGGCTACATGGGTTCAGTGATTTCCTATAAGAAATCTGCGTTGTGGGTCAGAAATTTTTAATTTAAGATGTTCTCAGTAAAGGAAACCTTTTATGTGTGGCAGACAGTTAGGCGCCAACATCTAATAATATCTCGAAGGCATACTAATTGTTATCGAAAGAACTTTGACGCCAGCACTTGAACGCAAACTCAGCAGCAAACTACTTGACCTCAAGAACACTGACGCTATTGACATTCAACGCTACAACAGACTGAGGTGGCGTGTACCACAACCACCGAAACTGTACGGACTACCGAAACTGCACAAACCTAACATACCCATGCGACCCATAGTCTCATTCTGTGGGTCCCTGACTTACCAACTGTGCAAATACTTGACTACCGTACTGAAACCTTTGACCGACGAATCACGACACAAACTACAGTCGACTGATGAAAGCTTTGCCTCTTGTTTTTTTACAGAAACCTATTGTAGCTTCTGTCACTATAAAAGAACGGTTAATGAGGTTATAGAGGAGGTCACTGAAACAACGATACAAATCCATCGAAATGGTTTTTAGGACGTTGAAGTATGTGTAACAGAAGCCTCTGGGGAGAAGTAGGTTAATATGAGTAGGATTCCAAATAAAATCGGGCTTTGTTAAAAAAAAATGCTCCTCGTGTGTGTCCGTTTCTCAAATAGGCGTGTTGAGATGGATGTAGAAAGCATTGAAACGAACAGTACCAAAGCCGCTAAGCATTCCAATTAATTCACCGTTGCGTCAAAGGAAGTGTCACGTGCCAAGTTCTTCCATACCGGAAACGCTCATACAAGCTTTAAGTCCACCTCAGGCTTTAAGTCTTAGTAAATGTGCGATGTTTGTGTCCCCATTTCTGTTAAAAATATGTTTGAGATAGCTGCAAAGGACATTGAAATGAACTAAATATACGTAAGGTTTACAATACAACGATTTTACAAATAACTGAAATGTCACGTAGAATGTTATTCCATACCGGAAATGCTCATACGAGCTTCAAGTCTTAGTAAATGTTCACTGTTTGTGTCGCCATTTCTCATAGTAAAAGTGTTGAGATGGGTGTAAAGGCCATTGAGATGAGCTAAATATACGGTAAGGTTTACAGTTAAACTATTTCACTGATGATTAAAATTTCACGTGAAAAGTTATTCCACACCGGAAACACTCACACGAGCTGTAGCCTTAGTAAATACGATGTTGGCGTCGCTATTTCTCGTAGCAGAAGTGTTGAGATGGGTGCAAAGAGGGTTGAGATGAGCTAAATATACGATAAGGTTTACAGTAAAATTGTCTTACTGAAAAGTGAAATGTCACGTGAAAAGTTATTCTCTACCGGAAATAACCATACAAGGTCAGTAAGGGTTAGAAAATGTACGATGTTTGTGCCGTCATTCCTTATAGAAAAGTTATCGATTTGGGTGTAAAAGTGATTGAGATAAGCTAAATATACGGCAAGGTTTACAATAAAGCCATTTTACTGATAACTTAAATGTCATATGAAAAGTTATTCATTACCCGAAACGTGCATACAAGTTTCAAGTCGTAATAAATGTGCGATGTTTGTGAAGGTCTTTCTCGTAGTAAAAGTGTTGAGATGGATGTAAAGGGCATTGAGATGAGCTAAACGTGCGGTAAGAATGACAATAAAATTATATTACTAACAAGTGATGTGTTGCGTTACGAGTTATTCCGTAAAAACTGAAAAACAAACTGTTTGAAAGAAAATATACACAGTTTTAAAGTTTTAGTACTCACATTTTGGGCAATCTGTCAAAGTAAGTTGCTGTCAGGGATGAATCACATTGTAATATAGGTTTTTCCAACCATATTACTGAACAAAAACTAAAATTTTGCCGGCGGTTTTATGAAGAAAAGTGTTGAAGTTTGACCTTGGCCGCGTTGTCATGACAGTTTTTAAACCAATCACAAACCAGTATTTTGAGACGACATTATCGCAAAATAACGTCGTCTCAAACGCAATCAAAAGAGACCACTGGATCGCGATAAACTGTAGTATATTCTTCTGCCACTAATTTGACGGCTGATAAAGCCAACCAATATACATCAACAACAGTAATTAATAGAGTTAGGCTATGAATAGTGTAGATCGTTGTGGTTGAGTGGGTGCCTTAATTGAAAATTGTTCCCAAATGAAAACCGAAAGTTCTAGGGGGTATTTCTTTACTATTTTTGGCACAAAAGAGAGCGACAAATAAATAACCTTTATAGGGTAGATTGAAACTATTGTTTATTGTTTTTCACTTCTCAAACTTTTAGGGTTCTGAGATTCCTGAATGAAAATTCATTAGCGACAGAGCTTAATTTAGAGAGAGCCAGTTGTGGGCCATAGATCAACTTGCTCTAAGCCCCAATATCAGCATGCTCATTCTTCACATTGGACTCCATGCATTTCTTATGGTACAAGATGGGGGAATTTATTCCAGCATCAATTCATTTTATTCTTGGTAATCACTTCTTTCGTTATCATGTCCTGCATGTTTGATCAAGTAGTGATATTGTAAGGAGAATTTAGAAACTGGTCGGTATTGGACTAATAGTGACCGATTTATCGACCAGGCTGGTTTCCTGAGAGGCTCTGTAGTTTGGCTGCCCAAACACAGAAAAATATCAGTTTAAAAATTAAAGCACTCCATTACCTCAACTGGTACGTAAAGATAACAAAGAATAGCTCTTAGAAGGCAGCCACAAAAAAACTCGTTACCAACTGAAAAAATGCCAATTTTGGCGCCTTTATGTTATGGACAAATTCACTGGCTTCATTGGAGAAAGAACCATTTGTGAGGTCTCTGTCTCTCACTATCGATAGAGCCGTGAAGCTACGACGACGAACTTGAAATTCAAACGACTCAACTTTTATTCAACTCGAAGTTTAATTTCAGATCACAGACGGTTATTTTTTGGCGCCACGATTTTTGTTACATGCAAGCCCAGCCATAAAAAGGCCCTTTGCAAAAATACTGGTACGAGTGCGGTAATATTGAGCAAATACGTTGTAATCATTACTTTAAGAGTCGTACGACACGTACATGTACGAGTTGAATCTCCACTTTCGCGACTTGAACAAGTGGTGAGTATTGGACATAAATGTTTAGTCCGGGTTTGGAAAGTTCTACATTACACGCAAAGCAGTCGAACTAATAATAATAATAATAATAATAATAATAATAATAATAAGAAGAAGAAGAAGAAGAAGAAGAAGAAGAAGAAAAGAAGAAGAAGAAGAAGAAGAAGAAGAAGAAGAAGAAGAAGAAGAAGGTTCTTATAGGCGCATCTAAGATTCGCAACGCGCTTACAATATAAACTAAGAATAAAAACGTAACATAACTAGCCTACCTTGGATCTAGCTAAAAGTACACTATGCGACTAACTAAGATATAAACCTAAAGTTTGAGATGGTCACAAAAAAGAAACGTTTTAAGTTTCTTTTTAAAAATAGCTACAGTTTCAGCTTGTTTTACAGTTTGAGGTATAGAGTGTTCCAAAGCTTTGGGGCGCAGAAAAAGAAAGTCCTTTGACCATAGATGGCTGTTGAGACATTAGTAACTTGTAAAAGTAGGCGATCAGAGGAGCGAAGCGAACGAACTGGTTTATAGCAGTTCAGCCGGTTTTTCGTTACTACTCTTGTAGTGAGGAGCATCCTAGCGTCTGTAGTTGTGCACTGAGCCAAACTTAGCTGGGACAACTTTCGAACCTTCGAACTGCGTAATTCGTTGAATTTGGTTTGGCTAATAAAATTGTGGCATCTGCGTACTCGGACCGTACTACTTAACTGTCTATTTTACGGGTAAGTAAAATCACTTGCTCTAAACCTGTTGTCGAGACAATATTCCGCTTTAACGCAGGTTTTTGTTCTGTTGACTGTCTTGGCGGCAAATCTTCACGTTGATAATTTATTCCAGTAGGGGAAAATTATACATATTCTCGTCCTCTTTGGTGGCTGGGTGAATTTGTTTATATGTCAAAAAAGTGAGGAATTTGTAAGAAGTTGGGGAGGGAAAAATAAGGCATGTATCAGATTATATTGATAAAAACACCACAGTAAAAGATCGTACAAAACCTTTCACCGAAATGGTCCCTCTTAGGATTCTATTTGTAAACTCACATGCCAAAATATGACATAAAGTAATAAGAACGCCTCACTTTGGGAGTAATCAGTTCAAAGTTTGAGCCCAAAAAGATTTTCTTTTTCTGAGTAAGAAATCTTGCGCATATTCAAAGCTAAAAGGCAACAGAATTGAAAACTTACCTTTGCTTCGATCACAGATTAGTCCTGAACCGCTGACGTCTGATGACTAACTGCAGTTAAGTGAACATATGTTGAGTACTTCATTGACATGCCCTAATTTACGTGAGAACAAAAAGTCATACTTTATTGATGGCATTGTTTATTAGGTCCCTAAATTTTTTCTTTATCATTCTTATGCATGTCTATAATTGGGTCAGGAGACATTGAATGCGTACCAGAGCAATATTCGTTTGGTGAGGAGGTTCTTCTGTCTTAGAAAGGTTACCAACAGGACTATCTTTAAAGTTTTGGATGAAAGTGGATGGAAGTTTAAGTGTGACTATCCAGCAAAGGCGAATACAAAATAATTCAGCGTGGTAACTAAACCTTCTACTTTCAAAGATACAGGTGCGACAAAAATAGCTGTTCAAAAAACAATTTAATTTTGTGGGTGTGAATGGTAACCCGTCGTCAGCTGGATAATTTGCTACATGGGTTCAGTGATTTGCTAAGAAATCTGCGTTGTGGGTCAGAAATTTTTAATTTAAGATGTTCTCAGTAAAGGAAACCTTTTATGTGCGGCAGACAGTTAGGCGCCAACATCTAATAATATCTCGAAGGCATACTAATTGTTATCGAAAGAACTTTGACGCCAGCACTTCAACGCAAACTCAACAGCAAACTACTTGACCTCAAGAACACTGACGCTATTGACATTCAACGCTACAACAGACTGAGGTGGCGTGTACGACAACCACCGAAACTGTACGGACTACCGAAACTGCACAAACCTAACATACCCATGCGACCCATAGTCTCATTCTGTGGGTCCCTGACTTACCAACTGTGCAAATACTTGGCTACCGTACTGAAACCTTTGACCGACGAATCACGACACAAACTACAGTCGACTGATGAAAGCTTTACCTCTTGCTTTTTTACAGAAACCTATTGTAGCTTCTGTCACTATAAAAGAACGGTTAATGAGGTTATAGAGGAGGTCACTGAAACAACGATACAAATCCATCGAAATGGTTTTTAGGACGTTGAAGTATGTGTAACAGAAGCCTCTGGGGAGAAGTAGGCTAATATGAGTAGGATTCCAAATAAAATCGGGCTTTGTTTAAAAAAAACTCTCCTCGTGTGTGTCCGTTTCTCAAATAGGCGTGTTGAGATGGATGTAGAAAGCATTGAAACGAACAGTACCAAAGCCGCTAAGCATTCCAATTAATTCACCGTTGCGTCAAAGGAAGTGTCACGTACCAAGTTCTTCCATACCGGAAACGCTCATACAAGCTTTAAGTCCACCTCAGGCTTTAAGTCTTAGTAAATGTGCGATGTTTGTGTCCCCATTTCTGTTAAAAATATGTTTGAGATAGCTGCAAAGGACATTGAAATGAACTAAATATACGTAAGGTTTACAATACAACGATTTTACAAATAACTGAAATGTCACGTAGAATGTTATTCCATACCGGAAATGCTCATACGAGCTTCAAGTCTTAGTAAATGTTCACTGTTTGTGTCGCCATTTCTCATAGTAAAAGTGTTGATATGGGTGTAAAGGCCATTGAGATGAGCTAAACATACGGTAAGGTTTACAGTTAAACTATTTCACTGATGATTAAAATTTCACGTGAAAAGTTATTCCACACCGGAAACACTCACACGAGCTGTAAATACGATGTTTGCGTCGCTATTTCTCGTAGCAGAAGTGTTGAGATGGGTGCAAGGAGGATTGAGATGAGCTAAATATACGATAAGGTTTACAGTAAAATTGTCTTACTGATAAGTGAAATGTCACGTGAAAAGTTATTCCCTACCGAAAAAACCATACAAGGTCAGTAAGTGTTAGAAAATGTACGATGTTTGTGCCGTCATTCCTTATAGAAAAGTTATCGATTTGGGTGTAAAAGTGATTGAGATAAGCTAAATATACGGCAAGGTTTACAATAAAGCCATTTTACCGATAACTTAAATGTCATGTGAAAAGTTATTCATTAACCGAAACGTGCATACAAGCTTCAAGTCGTAATAAATGTGCGATGTTTGTGAAGGTCTTTCTCGTAGTAAAAGTGTTGAGATGGATGTAAAGGGCATTGAGATGAGCTAAACGTGCGGTAAGAATGACAATAAAATTATATTACTAACAGGTGATGTGTTGCGTTACGAGTTATTCCGTTCTTCGAAATGTTTCAGTCCGACGCATATGCGCCCACAGTTAGTGGAATGCGGTTGACTTGTTATCAATACGCGCTCACTACCATTCCAAAACGACTCCAAAACATATTAACCTTGTTTTCACAAATATGGCTAGTAAATGTAAAAGTACAACTAACTATACAATGGAAATAATTGGATTTATCTTTACATGGTACTGGTTTCGCAAAGTGGCGCCGCATTGAAAAATATATATCGCGATTTATCGTCGGCAACATTCTAGAGAGAATGGAGGACAGTAGTGGGAGTGAAACGCGCGATCCGCTTTTACATCGAGTATTGTCCGCTTCGCTTGATGCAGAGAAGTCGTGGTTTGCACTAAATTCTGTGAAATGTGGGGGCAAACCTTCCAGGTTCTGTTGGTCAGGCTTCGCCCAGGTATTTCCAGACGAATACCGACAAATCGCCTTGGATGATCTGGTCGGATGCGATGGCTTTCCAGCGCCTGCCAGTTGGTTTTCGGCTTCCAGTCGTCGAGCAGAAAATGTGTATGTCGCATCAGCCTTTGGCCTTGTTGTTGGAATCCTGCGCCAAAAGACACTAGACGCCCCATTCTTTCAAACGGAGGATTTCCAGTTGATCAGGGCTTGGATCAATGGGTTTAATTTTGTCTGTCTGGAGCTGTATCCACAAGTTTCCCGCCAGCTCCTCCTACCACTCCGAGCCCGCCAAAACCAAATAGAGTGCCATTTCCTCAGCACAACCAAGAGTTAAGGCACATCAAAGAGGAAGAGAAGCCTAAACGAACTTAGGGCCGATGAAGACCTGTCTCCTGCCTTCAAAAAGAAGAAAATGCGGGAAACCGCGGTAAATTTGCTGAACCAAATCACCGGAGTGTGTAAACGCAATGGTGAATCGCTTAGTACTGTGCTCGGGGAGTGCTGTTCTTTGACTGGAAAGCCTGGTCAAGATGCCCGGGAAGTGGTCTCGAATGTGTTTGATTCAGTGGTGCAGGAGAAAGGAATCAGAACAGCTTTCTCGAAGCTACTCTCAGAAGGAAGTGTGGATGGAGAGAGTGCGCCAGGATGGGTCTACCTCCTGTTTAAACTGTAGTCAAGGATTTCAGGCAGTGCCTGGCAGGACCTGACAATTATCTCACAAAACTGGGAAGGGCAGGGGTAAGTTGAACTTCTTGATTTTATCTTTATATACTCTGTTATCATAATAAATTATTGGATTCTTTTTATTTGTCTTCGCTAAAAATGCACTTTGCCCTGGTCCATATTAGTATTTTTGAGGGGTGGTGGTAATGTTAATACTTGTGGTGCAAGAATTGTTTGCTTTTTGATTTGAGACTTCCCTTATTTTAAATTTGAAATAAGCTTGTTGTTGAAATACGTGTTAATTTTGATTCATTGTGAACAATCTGCTATAACTTTGCAATCCTGGTCTAACCAATCAATGAAATTGATGATAATCAATACCAACCAATAACAATCAATGCATGGGTAATAGACCATCGTAGCTTTCTGTTATCCTATCTTTCACAAGTGAATGAATTTTTGAACAATCTTTTTGGTTTTGCTCTCTTAAAAAAGATGTACTTTAAGCTGATATCAGAAGAGATTGGATTTAATTTTATGGAAAATGTTATTAAATTTTTAACTTCACAGGAAAAGTCTGATGTGGCCATTATTCCATTGGAGAATAACATGGCTGCGTTACAAAAGGGCCAGTTTGATGTCACCAGTAATCTACTTGGCATTGAAAGGCTTCCTCCTCAAGTTCCTGGATTTGAAGTCAACCTCAAGAATGTCACCACTTCGGTTATCAGAGATATGCGGTTCCATGGTCCACTCCCTGATGAGCTTGTTTTTAATCTCAAGATTGATGGGCGCCCATTCTTTGGTTAGTGTTTGTACAATGTTCTTCCATATCGCCTGGTTAAAAATTCCTCTTCTGATATTGTAAAAATATAAATGACAACAAAATCAAAGTACAAAATTGATGTCCACTGATAGAAATATGATAGGCCATGCAGACTATAAATATTTACTGACACAATCAATAGAATTTAGAAATAGAATATGCAAGAAAAGAAAGAGCCAAACTTTATCAGTATTACAATATAACTTTTTGGAAACTTGGAAAGAAAGCTTTCTATTTTTGTGAAATTATTGCTCATAATAATTATGTGCATAATTTAACATGACATTGCTATTAATTTTATGGCATTTTGCTTTCAATCAATCAGTGTGCACCCAGTTTTTTAATCCTTTTTAAATGGTGACACATCATCCGCCCAGAGCCCTTTGTGTGAACTTCCCTTTTTTTTAAAGAGCAAATCAGACTGTCCCTACAGGGGACTTTTCCCTGGGACTAGTTCCAAGGACTAGTCCCTTAGTGTGTGTGTGTGACTTGTTGCAGGGACCAGTAAATCAGTGCTGTGAAATATATGCCAACTAGCTAGGGTTGTCCCTTATTTTTAACTAATTACTTAATAAGCACTGTTTTCCTTCCTTTTCTTTTCTAGAGACAACCTTGAAGACCAGTTGCAGATTAACTGAGAGGCAGTCTTGCAATAACCAGAAGCCAAGGCAAATGCCCCCCCCCCCCCCCCACACACACACACACACACACACCACCACCCACCCCTGCAATGCACAATGCAGGGAAAATCCTGTAGGTCGAGAATGCCACATAGCACACTACGGGTAACACAACAAAACGGCTCTTTTAGGTGCCACCACAAATAAAAAAGGCTTTGACCAACATTGTCTCAGATGTAATTTGTTTGGTTCGGATGAGCAGGCTTGGTCTACACTTGTCAGTCGGTGATAATTCAAGATTTTTTGGTGTGTGTTAGTGGGTCTTTGATAATGTCATGATGTCTAAAACTCCTAAGTGCGATTATTCAAATGCAACAGAAACTCTCAGGCAGCACGCCGGTGATTCTGTGAGTTAGATGCTGTGGCATTATCAAACACTTTGCTAACTTAATCTGGTGTTGTTCATAACAAGGGGAAAATATGTTTGAGTTGGTGGGTGTCTGGTAATGTCATGATGTCTAAAACTCCTAAGTGCAATTATTCAAATGCAACAGAAACACTCAGGCGGCATGCCCGCGATTCTGTGAGTTAGATGCTGTGGCATTATCAAGTACTTTGCTTAGGTCGAGAATGCCACATAGCACACTACGGGTAACACAACAAAACGGCTCTTTTAGGTGCCACCACAAATAAAAAAGGCTTTGACCAACATTGTCTCAGATGTAATTTGTTTGGTTCGGATGAGCAGGCTTGGTCTACACTTGTCAGTCGGTGATAATTCAAGATTTTTTGGTGTGTGTTAGTGGGTCTTTGATAATGTCATGATGTCTAAAACTCCTAAGTGCGATTATTCAAATGCAAAAGAAACACTCAGGCAGCACGCCGGTGATTCTGTGAGTTAGATGCTGTGGCATTATCAAACACTTTGCTAACTTAATCTGGTGTTGTTCATAACAAGGGGAAAATATGTTTGAGTTGGTGGGTGTCTGGTAATGTCACGATGTCTAAAACTCCTAAGTGCAATTATTCAAATGCAACAGAAACACTCAGGTGGCACGCCCGTGATTCTGTGAGTTAGATGCTGTGGCATTATCAAGTACTTTGCTAACTTATTACTCTGGTGTTGTTCATAACAAGGGGAAAATATGTTTGAGTTGGTGGGTCTCTGGAAATGTCATGACGTCTAAAACTCCTAAGTGCGATTATTCAAATGCAACAGAAACACTCAGGTGGCACGCCCGTGATTCTGTGAGTAAGATGCTGTGGCATTTTCAAACACTTTGCTAACCTAATCTGATGTAGTTCATAACGAGAGGAAAATATGTTTGAGTTGGTGGGTCTCTGGTAATGTCATGATGTCTAAAACTCCTAAGTGCGATTATTCAAATGCAACAGAAGCACTCGGGCGGCACGCCCATGATTCTGTGAGTAAGATGCTGTGGCATTTTCAAACACTTTGCTAACTTAATCTGGTGTAGTTCATAACGAGGGGAAAATATGTTTGAGTTGGTGGGTGTCTGGTAATGTCATGATGTCTAAAACTCCTAAGTGTGATTATTCAAATGCAACAGAAGCACTCGGGTGGCACGCCCGTGATTCTGTGAGTAAGATGCTGTGGCATTATCAAACACTTTGCTAACTTAATCTGGTGTTGTTCATAACGAGGGGAAAATATGTTTGAGTTGGTGGGTCTCTGGTAATGTCATGATGTCTAAAACTCCAAAGTGCGATTATTCAAATGCAACAGAAGCACTCGGGCGGCACGCCCATGATTCTGTGAGTAAGATGCTGTGGCATTTTCAAACACTTTGCTAACTTAATCTGGTGTAGTTCATAACGAGGGGAAAATATGTTTGAGTTGGTGGGTGTCTGGTAATGTCATGATGTCTAAAACTCCTAAGTGCGATTATTCAAATGCAACAGAAGCACTCGGGCGGCACGCCCGTGATTCTGTGAGTAAGATGCTGTGGCATTATCAAACACTTTGCTAACTTAATCTGGTGTTGTTCATACTGAGGGGAAAATATGTTTGAGTTGGTGGGTGTCTGGTAATGTCATGATGTCTAAAACTCCTAAGTACGATTATTCAAATGCAACAGAAACACTCGGGTGGCACGCCCATGATTCTGTGAGTAACATGCTGTGGCATTATCAAACACTTTGCTAACTTAATCTGGTGTTGTTCATACTGAGGGGAAAATATGTTTGAGTTGGTGGGTGTCTGTTAACGTAATGTGATGTTAACGAGGGGAAAATATGCTTGAGTTAGCAGGTCTATGATAACGTGAGGTCAACAACTCAGAGCAATTGTTTAACTGCAACAGAAACACTGATTCTGTAACTTTGACAATGTGGTCTATCTAATTCACAAAACACTTAAAAATGAAAACATTTACAAGTGAATTTTGCTTTGGATTGCATGTTATAGTCGAATGTTGAAACCCTTTTAATTCAGTTTTGGACAATTCTGAATGTTTTGTACAGTTCTCAATTTGAACACATGACGCCTGGAACTGTATGATTATCTCCCCCAGCTTTTTATTATGCATGTGTCGTTGTGTGACCTGCGTGACATTTTTGACGCTGCACAATGCAATGTTGTGTTACCTGTCACTCCAAAGTTCAAGACGGTTTGCTCGAAAGACCGGTTGTCGTTTTTTGTAAATTCACTGAAAACGCCAGCAAAGAGCACATCGGACTTTAAAAGGGATAAAATAACTATTAGGAGCAACAATAGAATGCATGCACCTATACAATGTATGTGTGAATCTTCTCCTGTTTTCAGATGAGCTCGTACGGTCTGTAATTATGACAATCATCGTCATCATAATTAATTACAGTCCTATTAAAGGGGTTATTTTCAATTTTAACTGGTAAACGAGGATGGAAGGTTTAATTGCGCTTAGCAATTCTGAAAGAGGTTATTGTTTCATCTTCCTGTGACGGTCTGTTTGTAAATCGTACACGATTTTCTAAACCTCCATTCGTTAAACTTGCAGCAGTTAAAATGCTGGTTCGAAAGATTCAAGGATGCTTCACGTGAATAGGCCGTGTATTTCTCAAGCAAGACTCGAGTTTCGGTTCTTCAGTGAACCTAATCGTTTGCTCCTATGGTAAAGTCTCGTGGAATGATTTAGAATCATTCTGTTGAAACACGTGTTGTTCGCCGCTTATGTACTGCAAGGCGGATCGAATGTCCTGCTTTCTCATTGGCTCGTTTTATTTTGACCAATCGGCCAAATCTCATTTCGATCTACGTTAAGTTGTGTTTTTCTGGAAGGCTTTTTATCGTTTTTTTGAGCATCTAAGCTCTCCTCGGACGCGAAAAGTAGTTTAACTAAGGTCGTACGAGGGTAGTATGTAAAATGACAGGCCAAACACGACTCCCGCTTGTCGCATAAGTTATTCTAGCCTCCAAAATAGAGCTTTCTGAGTACCTTCGCAACAGCTTTGTCCCTTTGATCAAGATAATCTGAAGGCGACACAACTGTGTCGGTACATTGTGGGGGTGACCTTTTGATCAAGGGAAGTGCGAAAATCTTGTAACAAGAGACCATTCATAATACCACAAACACCTGAGCTTACCAACCTCGTCCCCAGGGTCTTCTCGCTTTTCAAAATGGCGGCGGCTCGGGAGAAGACCCTGGCACACAGCAGATCACGTGTCTCCAACGAGAATGGAGATGTATTCAAAATGGCGGCTACGGCGAAAAGGGTGAGAAGAACTGGGTACGAGATGCTAAGGTGAAGATAAACAAATGGCGGAAAAAGCTGAAGTTCAGTTCAAGAACAAATAGGAAAAACAGACACGTTTTGCATGTAAGAGTCTTAGGAATACGGCAAAGTGTTAGAGGTCTTGTTTTTGCTGTTCATTGTTTCGTTTTTGTTATTTTAAAGGTAAGAATAATGGGTTTGAGCATACTCGACTGCCGAACTCCGTACCGCTATTTCAGTATTTGATTCAATGTTGCTCAAGTGAACATATTATATTTTTGATTCATGAGGCTTTAGGCAATAAATTGTCTTATCGTTACATTGTTACAAATCCGTCCTTCTTAAATATTGTTATAAATCCGTCCTTCTTAAAATTATATGCTTCATCTTTAGACTTTTAAAATATATCAGGCTCAGTTTTATTTAAGGCCTAAGCTCACTCCATAAGATTTATAGCTTAAAATATAACTCTTATGGAGTGAGCTTAGCCTTAAATAAAACTAGTGCTACAAAATATTTATTCTACATGGCTTACATCTCTGTGAGTTCAGTGGAAATGACTCATTTATGGAAATGACTCATTAATTTTTGATCTGGCATATTCCAGGTGCTGCTTTGGAGGCAGTGATAATCATTTTGACTTTTTTGAATTTATTTTTGCCCATTCTTTGCGCTACAGTTTTGTTTGTACAGTTGTAGATCTCCAGGGCTTTGTCACTTTCAATATTGTTTTCTACACTTTAGCTTCAGTGAGTCACGTTAAACACTAGAACTGAGGAGATTGTGAGACTGTAAACAATGGAAAAATAAAGCATTTTAACAGTTCTGGGGATAATATTCCCAGCTTTGAAAAAATTTTCTGCTTAACAACTTCAATCAATTGAGTAACCTGCAGCTGGGTGAAGTTTGAAAGTGTTCAAAAATAGAAATGGGAAAGAGAGAATTAAACTCACCTGAGGGAGTAATACACAAGTGATAGAATAGTACACAACTGATGGAGTAATAAACAACTGACGGAAGTATCATCCAACTGACTGAGTGTAACACAACTGACCGAGTCTGAGACAACTGACTGGGTAATACACAACTGATCGAGTATTACAAATGACAGAGAAGTACACAACTGACCGAGTAATGCACAACTGATGGGGAAGTACACAACTGACCGAGTAATACATAACTAATACATGTAGCCAAGTGTCTGAGGTATGCCCATAGGGGAGGGGGGGATGTTGAAGTTTCAAATTCATCAGCACATAACCGTAAGTTACAAATCCCACTTTTTAGGATGACTCGTTATTTCTTTGAACCTCTGTTGTAACTTTTAGTGGATTTTTGTGGTGTTCTAATTGGATCTGCAAACCCTTTTTATTTGGCTTAGATTGACATGAGCATAGTTTTAAAGTAGAGACATGAGATGGGAAATCATTTTAAGAGACCATCAAAAACTGATATCTACATAAGAGCACCCCAAGTTGATAGCAGTCAATTATGATATTCCTTTCCTTGTTCTTAACTTTTAAGCCCCGATATCAAAAACATGTTCTCCTTACTATTCTCCGTAAATGTCTTATGGTACTACTTGAGAGAATTCACATAAACATCCAGACATTTTATTTTTGGTGATCATTTCCTTTATTCTCAGGGCCTGTATGTTTGAACAAGTAGTGATATTGTAAGGAGAAATTAGATGTTTGTTTGTCACTACTGGGGCTTAAAGGCCTAACTACAATTTCCAATTTCAAAACTTCATGAAATCTTTTTCTCTCCTTTTTTTTCCTGAAATCCTCTCTTTCCCATTGATTTAAATTTTTCAAACACTTTCAAACTACACCCAGATAACTCGATTGAAGTTGTTAAGCAGAAAATTTTTCAAACCTGGGAATATTATCCCTAGAACTGGTCTAACATGCAAAGAGGACTTTATCTATCCACTGTTAAAATTCTTTATTTCTCCATTATTTACAGTCACACAATCTCCTCAGTTCTAGTATTTAATGAGACTTACTGAAACTAAAGTGTAGAAAACAATATTGAAAGCGACAAGGCCTGGAGACCTTCAACTGTACAAGCAAAACTGTAGCACAAGGAATGGGCACAAATAAATTCAAGAAAGCCAAAATGATTATCACTGCCTCCAAAGCAGCACCTGGAATATGCCAGATCAAAACTTAGTTTAACCAGTCCATACAACACTGCTCTTTTCCCATTCCCTTGCACTTCGTTAAATCGAGGTTGCACTGTAAATAAGCTTAAATAAATAAGTAAATAAATAAATGAATGAGTCATTTTCTATATTAAAGGCCTAAGCTCACTCCATAATATTTATATTTCAAGCTTAATCTGAGCCTGATATATTCGAAAAGTCTTAAGCTGGAGCATATAATGTTAAGAAGGACGAATTTATAACAATATTTAAGAAGGACGGATTTGTAACAATGTAACGATAAGACAATTTATTGCCTAAAGCCTCATGAAACAAAAATATAATATGTTCACTTGAGCAACATTGAATCAAATAGCGGTACGGAGTTCCGCAGTAGAGTACGCTCAAACCCATTACTCCTAACTTTAAAATAACAAAAAAGAAACAATGAACAGCAAAAACAAGACCTCTAACACTTTGCCGTATTCCTAAGACTCTTACATGCAAAACGTGTCTGTTTTTCCTATTTTTTCTTGAACTGAACTTCAGCTTTTTCCGCCATTTGTTTATCTTCACCTTAGCATCTCGTACCCAGTTCTTCTCACCCTTTTCGCCGTAGCCGCCATTTTGAATACATCTCCATTCTCGTTGGAGACACGTGATCTGCTGTGTGCCAGGGTCTTCTCCCGAGCCGCCGCCATTTTGAAAAGCGAGAAGACTCTGGGGACGAGGTTGTGAGCTTACGGGCTCAAAATAGTCTTGGATACCCAGGGTCTACCCAGTCTTCTCTCGATATAATTGTTTAGCGGGTCCTAGCGGGGAACAGATCCGTACAGTTTCTTGTATTATGATCTATTCAGTAAGGCTTTAAAGACTCGTGTCACGTTTTTTAAGACATAATCTCCCTTCTCCCTTTTCATGCTGGTTCTCCCGTCTCCCTATTTTTTCGCGTCCTTTCTCCCTCCTCCCGCTATTTTTTGGGCCGGTTCTCCCTCCTCCCTAAACCGTTCCTCTCCCCTCTATGAAGCTTATTTTTCTTCTGGTTGCGCAGCGGGCTGCGGTTTGTAACAGATCGGATCGTCTGTTTCAGATGAATAAAAGGAAACTATGCGAAGGCAAATCTATTTACGTTTATTTCTGGCCTGGATAAGTTGCGTCCAAAAAGAGAACCATGGATTCGATACTCTTTAGCCAGGAATGAATTGCGAATAGCGCTTGAATTTCGCTTCAGTGGTCGCGCAATAGTACAAATATTAGGACACATTTGCCGCCATATGAAATGATTAACACAAGTAAAACAGAGTAAGCTTATCTTTTTATTAACCCATGAACAGCTTTACAGATCCATATTTCGCAGCTCACTTCTCTGTCTTAAACAGTTTCATCGATTTGCCCTCAACCGATGGTAGATATAAACACAAAATAAAGCATATAACACTGAAGGTCATATCAAGGTCATATCTGATCATTTTCTGGATTCCTGTAGCCTGCGAACGCAGACGTATTTCCGGCCGTCGCTTGTCTCCGCCGAGACAAGCGACGGCCGGAAATACGTCTGCGTTCGCAGGCTAGGATTCCTGCGGCTTTGGTGTGATTGTTCCGATTGTGTCTGCTGAGCGACTCAAAGTATTTTTTTTTATGCCGTTCGTGGCATATTAGGTAAGTTAGGACCTTGATAGGTTTTTCAGCTTGTCGTGAACGAATTTCCGACGATAAAGGATAAAAATATTATCTGCACCGCTAGATTATTGTTTGAAACGCCGGGCCCAGCTTGTCGTGATACTGCTGCAAGATGGTGTGTTTCGCGTCACGGAGTTTGATCCATACAACCCTTTAGTCAAGAAATTGAAATTGTAGCTTCTTTACAGCTATGCAACCTGCCACACAAAGGGCTGAACGCTTCTTTAGTCAAACATGCATTAGTAAGCCTCTCTAGAAGATTCATATGTTTCCTTCTGTCGTTAGCAAGTCTTAGCAAATCTATAGACTGGCTGGATTTCGGCCGAGTCTTTTCCGATCGGTCAGTACAAAATGCAGACTGCAGACTGCAGACTGCAGACCGGGTACAAAATGCAGACTAGGTACAAAATGCAGACTGCAGACTGCAGACTGGGTACAAAATGCAGACTGACATTTGAAACTGTTTGTTTTTTTCATATTATTACCCGGTTGTCACGCAATCCCTTTTCCGATGTCATATTCCACGAAAACTCGCATTACCGGGGAATGATCTTGCTCCATTACTCGAAACGAAAACGCTGAGTCATGGTTTCATTTTGTATAGCAATTGTGTGGTCATTCATGATCCGAAGCGATAAAACCACAACAAATGTAAACAAACGGTCAGTCACGGAATCTTGTCCTCGAAAAATTCCCCCGATTTGACCTTTGTTATCTTCCTGGTTTATTAATTAATAAGTACAGATAAAACACATTGCAAACGTATGAACGCCAGATGTTAACGAATCTTTCCTCTTTGGAGTTAAACTCAGACGAGAACTTTTAAAATGCATTTTTAAAAATTTTGAATCAGAAATTTAAATCAGAAATTTAAACCATTATTGATTATTCATTTCCCAAGCCCTATTTCATGAGCGGTAAAGATTATTTCAAATTCTCAACCGAAATATCGGTTTCAGCTATTTTGTTGCAGTGTAAGACGAAAGAATTTCATCTCTCTTTGAAACTGTCTTCATTATTACTAGGGTATCTCCTTCTCTGTCGATACTGATTATTTACAGCGAACCCCGCGACAGAGTTTAACTGTTCGGCAATGGTTTCCCCGTGCAGTGATGTTGCTCCATTGAGTTTCCCGTCTGTATTTGCAAGGAGTCGAAAATCTACCCCTGTGCTTCGTTTGGCAAAATAAGGAAGACTACACTTGGAAATTATATCCTGTTAGTTTGATTTATTTGTGTAGAAATATTCAGCCGCGCGCGATTTAGAAGTAAGCGCATGTCGCGTCTGTGATCATGCAAGTAAAAAAACCGTAAGTGATGAGTAGTTTAACATAGTGGTAGCTCAAAGGACAGCAACATGCCATTCAGGAGAACGAAAGCATGAAACGGCTCCAAAACTAAAACAGAGCATTGGATTAACATTGGACTACCGCCTAATGAATAGTGGAATTATCTATGCGCAGCAAAAAATGTATAACACTTTGAGAAGCATCTTTCCGTCAAAAATCTCCCTGGGATGGGATTATTTTACTGCCTTTCGTTCTATTTCTCCATCAGACGTCAATTCGCTCTAAAAGCTGGGAAGATGCATCCTTTCAACTAAGATCCATTTAGCCAAGCACTTCACTCCAACTTACGGTGCAAAAGCTGTAGACAACAACTTCCTTGGAAGCTATATTCGAAGTGAGAGCGACAATAACATACGCCGTTGGACGTTACCGGTCAGCGGTGTTTACTTGAACAACTTTCCCTTTATAATTTGCTTAACACCGGGTCCTTCATATGTTGTTATAGCATTCAAAGCATTTCATCATTTCAGAAAGCCAGCAATTTCCTTTTATTAGATTCTGTTTTTCCACTTGCTCTCTAGTCTTGGTCCAATCACAGTAAGATTAACAGTCTCTGATAGAACAAATGTACAGTGCGTTTTCCGCGCTCACACCATTTTCGCCGCAAAAATAAAGCGGCCCTCACACGTCAAACAAATTTTAGTTTAACGTGAGGAGGCCGCTTAAAACTGCTAACACAACTGGACAATTAACAATACGTCAGTAAACTGAATAAGGAATGGCTATTCTTATTTTCCATTCTGTTTAGCTCAATCAATGTCAACGTTATTTTGAGGAATCGAGCTGTGTGAATAATTAATTCTTCTGCCCCCTTTTTGAAAGATAATAACTAAGAGAACCCATACACATCAACGGAGAAGCCAAGTTAATTAATAGCATCAGGCTGTGAAGGACATCCTGCAGGTCATTTTGGTTCAGTGACTGCCTTAATTGAAAAGTGTTCACAAAGTAAAGCCGACTTCTAGAAGGTATTTCTTTACTATTTTTGGCACAGACGAGAGCGACATTTTTAAATCTCTCTAAGGAAGATTAAAAGTATTGTTTATTGTTTTTCATTTCTTAAATTTCTAATGAGTTAAGATTCCTGCATCGAAGTTCATGAGCGACAGAGCCAGTTAACTTGGACAGAGACGTTGTGAATCGAGTCCATCTATTGCTAGCTCATTATTTTCGTTCATTGTCTCGCACCTACTCAGTATTTGTTTGAAATTCTTGAACTATTTCTCATCCCCTAGCTGTGAAAGCTATTTAAATATACTCGGTATTACTGTTTTTGATTCCACACGTTGGAGGTTGTTCCAAGGATCCTGTTCAGATGAAATATGTCCACTTCGAAGTGTCGTGTCTTTTTCTAAAAGCATTATCTTGTTTGCTTCTTCAATGGAATTTTGGTGATATCTTTAAACTTAACTCGAGTGCGATTCAATTCACGTAGGATCCAAGCGGGCATTGGCCAAGGGTGTGGATCTAGTATTTCTTCCTTATCCGCCACTACAGCAAACTTTACAATCTACTACCCTTCACAGCGGTCAAACGCAAAAAACGTCACTTCCGGTTTTTTAGAGCCTTGAACTTTGAATCAGTTCAGACTTTTACGAGCGCGAAGTTCGTATGAAAACAATCTCGATAAAATTTGTCGATGCCAGTTACTTCATTCTGAGCACGTGCTCATAAACGGCGTTAAGTTTTGCGGCGTCGTGCGGTTGACTGCTGTGAACTTGTACCCAGAGTCATCGGGCTTCTTGGTCAGCGGGCTTTCGGCAAGAGAGACTCTGGAGTTGTGAAAAAAAAAGGTTTTTTGATTGGTTAGCGCTGTTTACTGTTACAAAACTAAGAACCGGTAACCGCAGGATTTCTGTAAAATTCCCGTACCCTCCTGGGGACTGCCCGCTGACAAAGAAGCCTAAGGACTCTGGTTACGCGATTACAAACTTTATTTTTAAAATCAATAAATCCAGGAGCTGAGTTTTTTGACTGAAATTTCGATTTTCATTTGGCGACAAACCAAGCCAAATGATCTACGTGACGGCGATCGTTTGGATTGGAGTCTAAATCTGGTTTATCTTTACCTTGTCCTATATTGCACGTGTTTATTTAAGTCTACAAAGGAAGATGGTAAAAAAATTACAAGCATTGTTGCCAGCGAGTGTATCTTTAAAGCAAAGAAAAGCACTTTTCATTCCGATTTTCCGAGGTCAAATCGTTTCGTTCTCAGAACAAAGTGCATCGAACCAAGAAGAGAAACAACAGACATGGAGCACAGCAATTTTAGGCACTTCAGAGAGAAAGTCATTTTCAGGTAATGTTTCAAGCGTTTCATTGTCTATTTTAATGTTTTGGAAGTTCCAGGAATCGAAATTGTTTTAGCTGCCAAAGCAATACAAACAATCTGGTTTAAATAAATCTTATAATTAAAATGCACGGATTGACAAAAGACAAACGCAACAATACTTTAATGTTACACAGGACAGTGCTGAAAAGTTAAAAGCATTCTTAAGTTTTTCATTCGGATTTCCCGAGGTCAAATCGTTTCGACCTCGCAACAAAGTGCATCAAACAAAGAATAGAAACAACAGATATGGAGCACAGCAAAGTTTTCGATGTTTCGTACAATAACTTTGGCGAGAAAACACTCCAAACGAACAGGTGATACCGCTGTCCAAATACCAATGTACAGTAGACGCAGAGGATTAGAGCTTGACAGAGGGTGATGACGTAACAAGCTTGGTACAGAGAATTCCGCAACCTGTAGAGAGCAATGCATTGAAAGTACAGTCAAACTAGGATCGACGAATTTCGACGTTTGCGCAACTCTTGTGCGACGTTTGACTCAACATCTCGTTAGAACCGCTTAGCAAAGGAAAGACAAACTAACTAACAAATTAACAAAAACATCCTCTAAGCAAGCAGCCAGACAATGATTCACTAGTGACAGCTTTGAGCTACAATAACGTATTGGGTTGAACACTACAGAAGAATGCTCTGTGACTATCCTTAGAAATCAATTGGTCGCCGTATTTCACATTCTCTTACCCTAGGTGCAAGAAAGGAGTATTACCGTGCGACTACACAAACCATAGCCACCCAGACAAAATTCTGAGACAAATTTTTAACATGACCAATCAGAAGTCGAGTTCAGAACAATGAAGTGGCTACAAATTCTCCCTGGTCAGTTCATGTTTTGAAGTCCGTGATGTGCTAAGAACCTTCGATACCCATGAAAATTTGCCTCAAAAATTTGGGTGGCCTCGATTTGTAATGCTTGTTGCTTCATGGTACAGAAGCAACAGCCTGGATAAGTCTTCTAGCTCGTTCAATCTAGGGGATCGGACACAAGACTCAACCCTTTACCTTTTACGTTTATCTTACCTTCTTAAATCGCTAGCATTTCGGACGATAGACAACACTGCAGCTATCAGCCACAGACAGGGCCCGCAGTAAGTGGCTACATACGTGAGGGGGACCATAATAGCAGGCACAAAATCCTCCAGTCCAACATAGCCCGAAGAAATATCTACCGAGGCCAAACTGTTGGAGTTCCCCAGGTAAAAGTACATGGCATGTCCCATCCACAAGGAGCTGAGAATAACGACCCACGGCTTCTCCTGGCTTTGAAGAAAACAAAACAAAAGGATTGATAGTTATGGTGATGTTTATACAGTGGTTGTCGAATATAAGTCACGTTTGCTTTGGGTTTAGTTTACTATGCTTAGTGATCGCTTTGAAAAAACTCGCCTCACTTTCTCAATCAATCGTACCTTGTTCGCAAGCGTTTTCCCTCGCTTGACGTCATTTTCATGTATTTGCTTCGAGTTCTGATTGGTTTATTGGGTTGTTTATGTATATAGAGGATATTACACGGCGGCGCGAAGACGTGAATTTTATTTTCGAGTGGTAAAAACGATATTTTATGAACGAGCGCAGCGAGTGAGTAAAATATTGTTTTTTTACCACGAGAAAATAAAATTCATATCTTCAAGCCACCGTGTAATTTTCTTTTTATTATATAGACAAGAGAGTTTTTGCACACAAAAAAAAACAGTGTAAAAGCGGGAAATGACGTCATCGATATCCTCACTAGTGAGGATATGGAAAATACGCCACTCGAGTCCCGGGTGTAGTTTCGTATGAGCTTTACGAGTGGTCTATTTTCCACTAAAACACTCTTGTCTATATAATAAATTAAAATACGTCAGTGTAATTACTTTAGATTTTTTATGGCACCCAAACCAATCTAAAGCAAATCCAGAACCAATTGTGATTTACTCGAATGCGTCTTCTCATGCACAATACTAATTACATGTAGTTGCTTCGAGTTCTGGTTGTTTTTGTTTTGTTTGTTTGTTTGTTTGTTTTTTTGTACTGTTTTTGTGTGTTGTGATCGTTGAGAGTAATTACTTTGGTTTTGGTCTACGACACTTAATTGAAAACCGCTCAGTTGAGCCGTTCCAGCATGGGTGTGGCGAGATGTTTGGGATCAATGCGGGATACGAGATCAGAATACCATAGCGGGAAGCGGAGATGTTCTTTTGTTGAAGGCGGAACCAGAGACTTTGCCTATAAACTTCGAGAAGTCCCTATATTCTATCAGGGAAAGTCGAGCAAGAACTGAAAACTGAAAAACGCGCTAAAATTGCTGAAATTCCACGCGCGGGAGGGGAGAAGAAAAGTTCCCGCGCAATTTCTTAGGCGTACTGGCGTGTTTACCTTTTTGCTTGAATTCTCCTGACAAATGATCAGTCCCTCTTTTCTATCGTGAGAACTGGGAATAATCAAAATAGTCTATTGTGCTTACCTTGTCCACAGTAATTTTCTCAAAATGTGTTCTTGAACAACAAAGACGGCTAGGACTGCAGCATTATGAGGTCGTTGAAGAAGAACTTCCAGAAGCAACAAACCAGACATAAGTCCCTCAAGTGATTCACAAACTTTCCCAATATATTCCTGGTAAAGCGTTCTCTCCTCACTGCTTTTACATGCCTTGAACAACCCAATCACGTTCCATACCACTATGGTTGCCACGCAACAGTAAGTATAACGCGCCTCGCTGATCCCTTTTGTGATTGGTTCATTTGGTAGCCATGGTAACTGAAGGCTTCCCGTGACAGTGCGATAAAGGTAGGCATGCGCAGCACCAATGAGAAACGCAATGGAAGTTAGAATATCCTGACGACTGCAGCGAAAACAAATGATAAAGAAAAGGGATACGAAATACGATAAGGATAACATTGCCTTGTTTTCTGGTTTAACGAGCCAGTCTCCTATGTCAGACCTGTCTGCCCACTTTATTCCGGTTTGGTTCCATGCTCTGGATAATCTTCCAAAACCAAGAAACAATACAACAACAAAGCAATACCACAAGACTCCATTTTTAGTTGCCATTTCTTCCGCTGCTTCCCTCGACAAATGCTCTTTTTCACGTGTAATGGTTTTCGTGTTTTCTTCTTTCTGTGAAGCAAGACCATCTATTAAGTTTACATCAGTAAAAACGTCACAACCGTTACAAAATTCTGCGTTCCAGGATTCTTTGCCACGGTCAAGTGGTCGCTCGTTCACAGTGCATCTGCGAGACGTTTGGTTCTCCACGTTTTCTGAATGAACGGCATTTGCTTTGGGTAAATCTGTATCGCTTTGTTTCTTCCTTGTGTAAAATAATGCGCTTTTTTCGAAGAAAATAATTACGAAAAAAGTCGATGTGAAAAAGTACCATGTTTGATGCTCCTCTTCCACAAAACTACTGGATAAAAGGCTGAAAGTGTGAAGCACAACACCTGTTACGAGAAAGCTGTGTGTTCTGTTTTGAAAAAGCGAAGAAAAGACTAACGTAAGAGACAGCTGGGAAGATTTGTGGCTTGAAAAGTTGCGAGAGATGAAGAACATAATGGATGCTACAGAAACACCTGATTGTACTGCAAATACTGAGATGTAAAGAAAGGTTTCAACACTGTTCGCTGAACACAGAAGGTCACTTCCACCTGAAAAAGAAAAAAACAAGACAGAAAAGGGAAAGTCAACATTTTCATTCTGTATTTGACTCTCAGCAAGTTTGACTTGATTTTTGGTGCTTATGCCTTTGCAGTCTCGTCCCCAGACCTAGGCAGCTGTTTTTAAAATACCGTCTGGTGTACTACCGCTGACTGAACAGATCGTAGGCTCTGGGAACGAGAATGAAGTCTTTATGAGCGGCGCAAAGTGAAAAACACAAAGAAAAAATCCCGAACGTTTCGAGACAAAAGTAATGACTAGTCGTCGCATTGGAAGAGCGAGAGAGGACACTAAAATGTTCCCATTTCCACTGTGCGCTGGCGACAAGACATCTTTGAAGACTTTAAATCCTCCAGTTGAGAGCAAAGGAATAAATGCAAAACAGTTTACTTGCGATCAGACGTGAAGGGGACAGGCTCACACGCGCGGTCTGTGAGTCTCGTGAGACGACTACTCCCAAGTCACACCTTGTATTTACAGTCGCTCCAAACCTTTTAATCTACTGCCACGCGCATTGGTTAGCGTCGGTTAGACCAGCTAATCTAGGTAAAAAGAAGATTGGTTTGTAGTCTAAAAAAACGACATGATCAGAGAATTCTAGAAGGTGGGATTCTGTCTGAAAAGAGACTTGCAAGGGGGTTAGTTTCGAAAGAAACTGTGATGCTGCGTCGGTGGGGGCGTGAAACACAAAATTTTGGATTTATCAACTGAGTTGATAAGGTAAATTGGCCACCGTAAAGAGATTGAAAGCTGACGTTTCGAGCGTTAGCCCTTCGTTAGCCCTTCGTCAGAGAAAATTGGATTCGCTCTGACGAAGGGCTAACGAAGGGCTAACGCTCTAAACGTCAGCTTTCAATCTCTTTACGGTGACCAATTTACCTTATCAACTCAGTTGATAAATCAAAAATTTTTAAGAGACTTGTACAGTTATTTCACTCTTGCTTACCAATCACTGTGCTGGAACAAGCTAATAAATGAAGAAATGCGACCAGAAGAACAGCACCACTCATAATAAAAACACTTGTTATCGACAAGTTCAGCCAATCTTCAGTCTTGCTTTGAAATGAAAGTCGAACCAGCCCACGGGCAACCCAGTACATTGTTTTTACGAGAATAACTACACCACAAATCATTGCGTGCAGATCGTAGCTTGAAAGCGAGGCAGTCATGTGACTACTCATCTTCTCAAGTGCCAGGATGTACTGCTTAGCGACCTTTCCTGCCATGGTCTCCAGGTTTTTGGCATTGTGATTGACTTCTGCTGATTTTAACCAACCAGAGTGCAGTTTGTGGGCGTGTTGAGGTTCCCACATGTTGTCAACTGAGTGGCCATTTGCAGTGAGTGTTTTAGATAGCTGGTGAGTATTCAGATGCAGAGCTCTTAGCATTTCTCTGGGTGAATGAAAGCTAAAGAGGCTTGTAATGGCAACTCCTATGCTGTTAAGACAATAGAAGAAAGATCAGATGGGATGAAAAAGAAAACGTGAAAACTGGAAAAGGAAAAAAGCAACCTTTCAACCACTCTTAGAACTTTTAGATGAAATCTTAACACTGTGAAAGCTATTGAGCAGTGCCTTATTCTAGTGATGGTTACCAGTATTTTATTCTGTACAAGGTGACATAAAAAGTTTAGGGTTTGTGGATGAAATCCTAAAGTGCTAATGTTGTGTTAACATGAAGTGTTACTTTCTTGAGGTACATACTCTTTCATTCATTCTTGTCCCCAGAGGCCGCGATCCTTGTGGTCAGCGGCACGGATCGAGACCTCTGGCAGGGACCGAAGCCGGAAGTCCGCATATCACGGACTTCCAGCTTTTGAGCGCAGCCTCAGAAATTTGAAACAATAACAGTTACCGTCGGTTACAAAAATGGGCAGCTATTGTGCTCGCGCGTTACCCTGGCCCCTGCCAGAGGTCTGGGGACGAGAATGTCTTTCATTAAGCTGTACAAGGTGGCAATAAAAAGCTGCCTATTGAGCTGTGCTTTCCCGCAATGCTGTTCATTTGTCACTTTCTATATACAGTACCTGCCCACTTTTCCTGAGTCAGACGCATGAGATTTTTGTATCCATACTACCCAAATTTCTGAAAAATTTCTGACGACTTCCGAACATTACTGAAGATGTCCCGACGACTTCCAAACATTACCGAAGATGTTCCGACGACTTCCGAACATTAACGAAGATTCCTGAAGATGTTCCGATAATTTCCGAAGGTTGCCAAATGTCGTGGTGCAAAGCTCGAAATTGTTTGCTTGTTATTTAGGACTCAAACGCGACATTTAGCGCCATTCACGGGACTATTTTAGGTGGAAATTGAATTCAATTTTTCACGTTAATGGTTAATGAACAAGTAGTCCGGAATTGTGAGTCAGGTGTTAGAAATTGTCTTGTATGCGTGTGATCGATGTTTTCAATCTGCAGGCATGTGACTCACGCATAATGCGTGTGAGTTGGCAGGTATATTTCTATGACTACAAATTTTAAAAGTTTGTCAATCAAATTTATACTTGAGCATTTGTTGACGATAAGCTGTACCTGTTTTGAGGTATGGGAAGCCCCAAAAGAAGACTTAAGGTTGGCACCATGTCAATTTGTTGAACCTGTTTTCTGGAGAAACGTTCACCTCTGCCATGTTCAAATAAAGGGCTCATAAACACTAGGGGTGTGCTTGTCTCTGCAGATGAAGCACCACCGTGACTCCCTGCATCACTCATTCCATGGTCACCACAAAGCACCAGCAAAGAAGGGGCCTCTTTTTGTTGATCCCATTTGAGCATTGCACTGTAAATGTCTTTTATGATGTGGTCCATCTCCAAGAGTTTAGGTCCTACCAACGGACTTGACGGCCCCGCAATGTGGCCTATATGGTCAAGGCCGAGGTAGTGAAGAGCCATTATGTCCCAATCGTTGCTACTTAACTCCTTGTCGATGTGCCTGGTGACATTGTCATCAACCTACATGTAAAAGGTAATTTCAACAGGAAATGTAGAGTGCTTCTTTTTTAAGTTGACATCACAGAGGACTGATTGGCTGCATGAATGGGCCTCAAGCCTTGTGAGACATCATAGCAATGAACCCTTCCTCTCAACTTAAAAGGCTACGAGTTGAACAACAATTGTTTATTTATTCATACATTTTATGCTTTTTTATTTATGTTTAATATTATTTTTAGCTGTTAATGCCAGTGCCAGTTTATGCTGTTTGGGAATAATACCCTGTGATGTACCTAATACTTTTTTTAAAACTAATTAACACCTTGAAAAGCCAAAAGATGTGTTTGCACTTAATGGCAACCTAAAAATAATGGGCCAGTTTTGCAAATAGTATTACTACTTAGTACGTACAGAACTCCATTGCTAAGGAAATTTGGTAACCTATCAAGCCAAGAAATTTTGGTAGTGACGTAATAGACACCTGACCGTCCGTCCGTACGTACGTCCGTCCGTCCGTCCGCATAACAGGGTTACCACAGGGTTACACTGGATATAACCCTGTGTTGAATCCCGTGTGTTTTTGGCACGAAATCGCATGTTGACCCGCGTTGTAGCAAAACAAGCAAAGACAACAAAAGTCAAAAACAAATTTGTTAATGGAAAAAAAAGTTCAAAAGAATTCTCAGTTGTCTTGTCGGTGAGAGGGGAAAAGTTTAATTTAGGCGAAAAAAATTAGGCGATAAAGTTCAGGCGAAAAGTTCAAATTTGCCTTGTCGGTTCTGTTCGAACTTGGTCGGCACACTGCTTGAGTTCGCAGCTTTTCGCAAGCGGTTTCGACGCCAAATATAGCAGAGCTAGTGCTTTTTGGTTTTTTCTGTCCACAACCATGGTTTTTATGGCATTCTGAACACATTTTGCCAGGAAAAACACCAGTATTTTCATGCTGATAGGCAGCTTGTCACGAAGAAAGAAATAAATATTAAAATTAACCTAAATAATTAGAACAAACGCTGATGGCCAAGTGGACTAATATCCGGCTTCATACGCTGACGACCCGGGGTCGACTCTCAGCGAGGGTAGGATTTTTCCTTTTGTTTTTCTTTTCTTTTTTTTTTTAAATTGAATGACTTGAATGAGAGTATTTTCACAAATTAATAACTTACTGCTAGCAAAAAAACAAACAAACAAAACAAAAAGGGGGGCTCCGCTTTTAGGCTTGGCTAAATCTATATATTATCAATGTATTATAACTCACACAAATCATGAGAATTTGGCAAATGATCACCAAACATGAATTGTCTTGATGTTTAAACAGGTTCTCTCAATTAGTAATCAACAAAATCTATGGAGACCAGTAAGGAGAATATGTATAACGATGTAGGGGCCTAAAGGGTCAAAGTGCAATTATAATTTCTTGCCCTGATAGAATTCACTTGACGTCTTCCTCTTAGTGTTCTAGACGAGCATTTTGGATTTTGGATAAGAGCAAACTGAACACCCTCAGTTATAGTTAACTTTTAGCACAGGGCCTCCTGAAGAACACACCACCAATTTCCAGGACAAAAGGCCCCTGATTACAGGTTAGGGATTGCTGCCTGTTATTTCCTCACCTCGGTGTAATCTGTGACAAAAAATGATGTTGTTCCATCTGTTCGTAAAAAGTGTCCTGGGAAAAGCTTAATCCATGTGTCGTCACCGTAGAAAACAATCTTCTTGTCGGCAAACTTCATCTGACTAATCAAGTTGTCTTCCTGTAGAAATTCTGAGTCAATATTGAAAACAACATCAATAAAACCTGGAATTCCTCCTGTGGTCAGAGCCTGCAAGAGAAGATAGGGGATTTTAGACTAAATGTAAGTGTGAGGAACAGTGATTTACACCATATCCTTGCTTTATGTACCTGAGAAAGTTTCGAGAGGATCAAGATTTATGGGGGTGGATGAATCTGCCGGTAGGTTAAAACAAAGAAATCATTTCACAGACCTTTATCCTTGGCATGGTCACTGTTGGTGGGTGTGCTTTTGCCAAAAAGCTGAAAAATTAAAATATTCATAATAATACAACATAGTTACGTAAATAAATAATAAGTAGCTATACCAAACAGAGGAGATCCACAATGTCATTCTATGATCCCCTACCCCCTCTCCCTAGGATGACAAAAATGTTATACTAGTATCAATTACAACTAGAAAGGGAGAGTACTATATTGCAATCTGTGGTACAATCCTAACCTTCCTCCCTTTTTCGCTGAGGGGATACATTTCTTTGTCAGACTATCGACTATTTTCTGATTAGTTCACAAATAATATTTATTAACCAGCAATAAGCAGACTTTTGTCATACCTCATGTACATTCCTCTTAATTTTGGATCACAGGTTAATTACATTATTTCTGGCTTTTTTAAATTTTTCATTTCAAGGTGGGAGGAAAGGAGCAGGGGGAGGGTGTCACAGTACAGCTAGAGAGTGGTGGGGGGGGCAGGGGGATTAAACTTTCCTCTCCCTGTACCCTTTAATCCCGGTTCCCACCTACTTTTTTGGCTCCTGCCTCTTTGTGCATTTTTGATTGCACAATTTTGTGCAATTTTCTTAATCCCCCCCCCCTCTTTCTCCCGTTTCCCTCCACCTTGGGAATCCTGCTTCCTGCCCCATCTTCTCCCGCCTCCCGTACACCTCGCGTCCCCTTTTTTCCCGGGTTCCCTCCCCCGTGTCCCTCCCGACTAGAGAACTAAAGACCCCAGTGCAGCGTGATTTTACCACCGCTCTGTTTCTGTTACCTGAATGACTTGTTACTTCTGATCACTTCTTGTGTAAAAGGCATCTTGGATTGTTCGTTAAAGACGAAATCTGCCCTTAACGCGTCGATCAACATAATCACCACTCTTCCAAACTTGGGAGGCAGAGGGCGCCCTGTGTTTTCGGCTAATGGCTCCGGTGGCAGGTTCTCATTCGTGGCCCTTCCTTGTATAGCTTTTTTCAGGGGAAAGAAACCTCTCAGAAACAGCGTCAGCCCCACGATTTGGCAAAATAGGAGAAGAACTAGCAGAATGCTGTGACCAGAAGACATCCTGTACGGGAATGAAAGCGTTCGATTGTCGGAAAACTACGAAAAAGCCACGGAAAAAAATTTTCCCTTACAACAGATTTACCCATCGATTGAAAAAAGTCGACATTTCTGTAGGAGATCGTCACTAAAAAACGAACTAAAACATTTTCCCCTTTTTTAACACGCGTCCGCCATTTTGAAAAGTGCCACCACAATACTTGCGGTCTGCGGTTCAAATAAAAAAATATGCTCAGCATAGATAAACAAAATGGCGGACGGCATGGAAGATTTAAAACTCACTGTAAACGAGGATTTTGCAAAGAAATTCCACAAACAAAAAGAAAAAGCTGAGCGTGATCAATGTAAGTACTGCAGTGCCTTTTCTGAAAGGTGTGAAACTCAAACAGTGTAGACTAGGGGGATTGTTTTTAGCGGATAAACGGTAATATTTTGCAAAGGAGTTTGTCACGTATTTTCCTTGTGTGTGTTTTTTTCAGTGAAACAGAAGTTTAGAGACAAAGATATTGATGACGAATCTGAATCAAGCTCATCCGAATCAGAAGATGAAGATGCAAGAGTGAGTTTATATCTTTTGTTCGTTTTAAAAGTTAGTATATCCTGCATATTTGCATGTAGTCTGCTGTGAAAATTTTAAGTTGAAATCATGCTTTTTCATGTACAGTGTATGCATGAATAAGCATGATTTAATTGCCAAAGCAGTGCGGTTCTTTAATTTTGATTTTTTTAACTTGGACAGAAAAACTTTTTTCCCTGTTTAAATAGGGCTGCAACGATACATTTTCCAACGATACAATATATCGATACAAGGGCCATGATACAATACATTATTATGCGCGGCAAAACTGGCTTTCGTTACTTTTAGGGGACTCGCGTTATATAGAGAAAAAATTGTCTGAATGCACGCGCAAAAATGACGAATTTAATTCACTTGCAAAAATGGCGAATTCAATTAATTGTACAAAGTTTAGAAATAACTAAACTCAACAATAACAAAGCTAACCGTCGTAGAATCAGTGCTTAACCCTAAACAGAAGTATAGATGAGTTCTTAGGCCTAATCACTATCGATCAGTGCTCAACCCTAAATACTGTAGATGAGTGTTTAACCGTTTTTCATTTTGTTTTCACTTGTTTTTCTCGCTAATAAACACTCGTCATCAAATTTGTCACTCGTCATTTTTGCACGTGCATTCAAACAGTTTTTCACTGTTTTTTTTCCTATGTAGCGCGAGTCCCCTAAAAGTAACGATAGCCGCAAAACTAGTTAGTAAACCAACAACTTAGACCATTACTTTCAAATAATTTATTTCCATCATAACAAATTTACCATAGTAATAACACAACATCAAATCGCCTTACAAAGGCTAAAACGTAGAGGCTGTGTAAGGAATACAGTGATTTCACAAATTTGTTGATGTAGTGTATTTTATTGTATTGTAATATTGTGATATCTTGTTCAAATATTGATATTTGTATCATGGGAAAAAATGTCGTGGTTCACTGATGCATCAGTGTATCGTTGCAGTCCTATGTTTAAAAGAGCATCCTAAAATTTACAATGTAACTTTGGCCGCCATGCCAAATGCTATCATGAAATTCAAAGTTTCGAAGTTTCTTTTCGACTCTTCACAAGCATTCGTGTAGACTGCTCTCTCTGTTTGTGCACAGTTCAAATGTTCTTGCTGAGCCAGGACGCACTCAGTCTTTTCCCTGTCCGGAAGGTTTTAGTCTAGCAGATAGGTGAAACTATTCTGCACTTTATGATAAAAGCATGAAACTTGGCACGCTAATACTAGGAATCGTAGGGAACGTTTTAAAGATTAGAGGCAATCTGGATAGGATCTTTGGCAGCTGGGAAAGGGGGGGGGGATTTTTCAATATGGCCACCATTCAGACTATAAAAACTATTATTAAGAAAATGGAACAAAATTAACTTGATACAGTGTTGAATTGTCATTTTAGTTATGTCTGCTTGTTGAATTTCCCATCAAAACAAAACATTAACATTTTTCAGAGTGATTTAACTGAATTCAGGGGATCGTTTAAATTTAGGTAAAAATTATGCAAATATACCAAGGACGTACATATACGTCCTCCCTAGTGTCACTCAACAACCAAGGACGTATATATACGTCCTCGTACAAATGGTATCGCTCAGAGTCTGGTCGTTCAATATTGCTTGAGTTCATTCACTCCGGTAGTTGAGGAAAGTCTGGCACTAATTTATGAAGACCGCTGACCAGGTGTATCGCCTAAGAATATTTTTGTTTTCATTCGCAAGACTTTCAAAATGTCGGCTGTCCCTCGAAGCTCTTGTGGAAATTCTCGCCGATAGGGACTCGGACTTAAGTGATTTAGATGAAGAAAGTGATTTTTGCGAGCCAAGCGATCCTGAAGAGTCTTCAAAGGAAGAAATGCTCGACGAAAATATCAAAGATTCGCCCGACGAATGCGAACGTGAAGAATCCAAGATGGCCGCCGGTTGGTGGGTGTACAAGGCGCCAGTAGGGAAGGGGTTAATTCAATTAGGGAACGTTCATTTTTTATGGGGTGGGGGGGCAGTGGGATTGATGGGTAGTACCTGTAAAATATAATGACCCCCCCTCTACATTAGAAATTTTTTTTACCTGGCCCCCCCCTTGTAGTCCTAAATATTTGAGATGACCCCCCCCCCAAAAAAAGAGGAACAAAGAAAAAAAGGGGTAAAGTAATCTAAAACTTATCAAGCTTAAAATAAATTTAACAGTCAATTTTAACACTCAAGTCCTGCAGGAGTAAATGTCTTTATTGACAAGAACTAAAGGTAATTTTCTGGTAGGGGTTCCAGAGGTATCTTCCCCTGGAAAATGTTGAAAATTTAGAGATGCTCTAATGCAATTTGCTGCATTCTGAAGTACATAAACAGCCAATTCATACCGGTTTAAAGCATTATTTTGGACATTATTATCAGTTGTTCAGTTGTTTAAGAATCAGACTAGCAGAGGCCAAAAAAAGAGTTGACATTCTCCCGGCTGTATTTTGTAATGAAACAGTTCGTGGGGTAGAGTTGCAGTTGGGTGTATAATGAATTAGGGGGGTCCGGGGGCATTCTCTCCCGGGAAAATTTGAATTTTCAGAACCATAGAAATGCTATTTTTGGCCTTCTGGCACTCATGTTTGCATTATTACAGAAGCTGTCACTACTAAACTTAAAGGCAATTTTTTTGGTGACCCCCCCTTTACACACCATATTTTTTTCGGCTGGCCCCCCCCCTTTCAAGCCATATTTTTTTGCATGGCCCCCCTCAAATCCCACCAGCCCCCCCTACCTCATAAAAAACGAACGGTCCCTTAGACTGGTCGAATCATTTCACCACAATTTTGCTTTCTCCTCAATTATTTAGGTGGCCACTTTCAAGCTTACTTGTTAAACTGTTTCACGGCAGAACTATGATGCAGTTTAAAAACGTAACGTAGAAACACGTTATTACGCATGCTATTTGTGCAGTTATTTGTCCCATTCTCATCAGTTTAAGTCACCTACAGTAACGACACAAACACAGAAACTTCCAAAACAGATTTTCATTGGCAAATTAACTCCTTCGTCTATAGCCTTTACAGCTCTAGGTTAACTGATTCGTCCTGTGAAATACAACCGAATTTTGTTGGACTGGGCAGTTTAGCGCTAAAAGAGCACCAGGCCCACAAATAGCCAGCTTGGTATCCTGTCAGTGTCTAAATGAGGGGTTACGGAAGGGACCTCTGTACAGATTAATTAAGTAGTATGTTTTCTAACATCTTCTCTGAAAAACGTTTTTCTTGCATTATTCACATTGGCATCAGATATTGGAAGTAGCGATGAGCTCAATTCTTTAAGCTTGGAAGAATTTAGTCTGTGTGCTGCTGTGAATTGCGCGCATTTTCTGTGCAAGCATATGAAATGCGGAGATACGTGTAGCATCAATGAGCATACTCTATAGCGATCTAGCTATGCACCTTCTTCTTTCCGTAAACACGGCATAGTGCTCCATCTAGTACATGGCGTATGCATTGCACCTGTTATTGTTTGACGTACTGAACTACGCGAGATACATAAAGTACCCAAGTGAACGTCCCGTCCGCATTCCAGTTTGTTAGCCGATACCGACTTGAAGCATCGCCTGGAACCAGTCACTGTCTGCGGTATGAAGTAGCATAATCCGTTAAGAGTACAACGCTCTCGATAGTTTGTCAACTCATCTAGGTGCAAACCAAGGACGCGTGCCTCGTTGCAATTCTAGGACGTAAAATAGCATTTTTTACTTCTTAAGTCTTCCAACAGAAGTGTCCTTTAAGGATGCAGGATTGATCTAGCTATCCCAGGCCAGGACGTCGAACTCCTTCCGTCTGCCAGAGACATGTTATTTGCAATCGTTATGATGTGCCCTTAGTATTCGCACAACTCAGCGCAGCTCGGTTTCGCGCTGCAAGAATTTTGTACCTTAGATGCGATGCCTTTTGAACTAACACATAGAGTACGAGTGCTAACCTGGTGTACATGGAAGGTTTCCTTGGCATTTAATGCTTTCAGGAATGAAACTGCATATCCGGTTGTAGTATGTTTTCTTATACAAGTACCGGAATCGAATCGCTGCATACAAAAAATATATATTTCCACATGCTTTCGGCAATACGGGTGAGTTGTACGTGTAGGATACACCCGAGATGGCCACTAGTATCAATCATATCCTCTTCATACAGTGGAATTATTTGCAATAGGTATCTATGGCTGTTTAGTTACTCTTGTGGTTGGTACAGTGGATAAACAAGAAATAATTATCCAAAAATAGGACAATCAGTAGCACTTCCCTTTTTTAACTGCATAAATCAAGACGCTTTAACTAAGCTAATTCAAGTCAACTTTTTTTTCATTTCTGGCCATTTATCAGCCCCCAGGAAAATAATACAGTGTCGTGCATTCTTTTACCAGCTAGAACAAGCAATTTATGGTTGTCTCATGTAAAGTTTGAGACGATAGTAATGAAAAAGTAAGCTACAACTATGCAATCATCAAATGTGAATTAATTAAAATTTGTAATTTGCATAATTATGACCTCAGAATTATGTTTTCAATTTTTCTATTCTCAGAAACCTCAGATGCTAATTTTGATAGCATAATTGTAATCTTTGAACTTAGTTAAATAGATCATTACGATTAGACATTGTTTTAGACAATTATGCTGTATATGTCCACACCAAATAAGTATCGCTGGCGGCGTCCATTTTGAATAATTACCCCACTACTTTTACCACCCTCTCCTGGATGACACAGAGCATATGCCGATTGCCTCTAATCTTGAAAATGTTCCCCATGATGTCTGGTATTAACATGCCGAGTCTGATGCTTTTATCATAAAGTGCAGTAGTCACCCCTGGTTTGACACTTATCTGCCGGACTATTATTATTTGAGAATGACTTTCATTAATCGGGAACGGATTGTATTATTGGAATCAAAACTCCACTTTCAAATTGAATGTTGTATTGTTCCAACGGTAGCCTTGGTCCAAATAAGGAGTGCTGACTGGTTTGTTATTGACATCAGGCGAATGTTCACGTGCAAGTAGCAGACTGTTGGCGGCCAGACGTATCTGACCTGATTTGTGTTCGCTCAACAAAATATTAATCGCAATTACTTTTACACGTGAAGAAGCTGTCTGCTGTTATAAAACTGTGAAGAATAATTTCTTAAAAACAAGTGTGCTGTAAATGCACAAGAAATGTTCCTGAAAATTAAGAAAATTCCCGGTAATATCAAAGCGACTTAAGCCAACAGCCGCTAACGGTTTCGTATTTCGCGTGTGAACTTTTGGCTTATGTACATGTAAGTAACAATCCAATCAACATTCGTTACTTGGCATGAGTCTACCGTTGGAAGATTTCAATGTTCAATTTAAAAATGGAATGTTGATTCCAATAATGCAATCCGTTCCCGATTAATGAAAATCATTGCTAAACATTAAGCGGAATGCACTGAGTAGTTTCACTGTAATCAATAAATCCTGATTTTTTTTCGACTGGAATTTCAATTTTCATTTGGGGACAAACAGAGCGAAACGAACTACATGAGGAGGATCGTGAGGTGAAGATCGTTTGGATTGGTTTCGAAGTGTGTGTTCCATTTAGGGATCTTTACCCTGTCCTATATTGCTCGTGTTTAGTTAAGTCTTCAAAGAAAGATGATAAAAAAAAATTACAAGCATTGTTGCCAGCAAGTGTAATTTTAAAGCACAGAGACGCATTTTTCATTCCGATTTCCTGAGGTCAAATCATTTCGTTCTCACAACAAAATGCATCAAACAAAGAATAGAAACGACAGATATGGAGCACAGCAAAGTTTTCGATGTTTCGTACAGTAACTTTGGCGAGAACACACTCCAGACGAACAGGTGATACCGCTGTCCAAAAACCAATGTACAGTAGACGCAGAGGATTAGAGCTTGACAGAGGGTGATGACGTAACAAGCTTGGTAGAGAGAATTCCGCAACCTGTAGAGACCAATGTAATGAAAGTACCGTCAAACTAGGTTCGACGAATCAACTTCGACGTTTGCGCAATTCTTGCGCGACGTTTGACTCAACATCTCGTTAGAACCGCTTAGCAAAGGAAAAATAAGCAAACAAACAAACATCCTCTAAGCAAGTTGCCAGACAATGATTCATTTATTTAGTGACAGCTTTGAACTGCATTAATTTATTGAGTTGAACCCTACAGAAGAATGCTCTGTACGTATCCTTGGAAATCAATTAGTCGCCATGTTTAACATTTTCTTACCCTGGGTGCCAGAAGGGAGTATTACCATGCGACTACACGAACCATGGCCACCCAGACAAAATTCTGAGACAAATTTTTAACATGACCAATCAGAAGTCGAGTTCAGAACAATAAAATGGCTACAAATTGTCCCTGACCAGTTCATGTTTTGAAGTCCGTGATGTGCCCTCCAGGAGATCGGACACAAGACTTATAACCCTTCACCTTTTAGTTTTATCTTACCTTGTTAAATCCCTGGCATTTCGGACGATAGACAACACTGCAGCTAACAGCCACAGACAGGGCCCGCAGTAAGTGGCTACATACGTGAGGGGGACCATAATAGCAGGCACAAAATCCTCCAGTCCAACATAGCCCGAAGAAATATCTACCGAGGCCAAACTGTTGGAGTTCCCCAGGTAAAAGTACATGGCATGGCCCATCCACAAGGAGCTGAGAATAATGACCCACGGCGTCTCGTGGCTTTAAAGAAAACGAAACAAGAGGAATGATAGTGATGGTGATGTTTATGCAGTGGTTGTCGAATGTAATTCCCGTTTGCTTTGGTTTTAGTTTACTATGCTCTTTGATTGCTTTGAAAAAACTCGCCTCACTTTCTTAATCAATCGTGACTTGCTCGCACGCGTTTTCCCCGCGCTTGACGTTTATAAAAAGAAATTACTTCCAGTTCTAATTGGTTCATTGGTTTTTTTAATGTCTTTTGTGATAAGTAAAATACTAATAATAATAATAATAATAATAATAATAATAAACTTTATTAACGTGTCTTAAAATATCTAGCTTACACTAAAGTAAGCTAATTGGGGACACCTATCTATACCTATCTAAAGTAGTAAAAATATATAAAATATTACAATATATACAATATAAAATATAAAATATAAAACAAAACCTACAAAACCTCGACGTTTCGACGTCGTCATGACGCCATTATCAAGAGAAAGATAATTACTTGAATTTAGGTTGACGACACTCGAACCAAGCTGAAGTAAACCAGAACCAATTGTGATTTGTTCGAATGCGTCTTCCCGTGCATAATCCTATTTACATTCAATTGCTTCGAGTTCTGATAGTTTTATTGCACTGTTTTTGTCCATTGTGATCGTTGAGATTAACTGCTTTGGTTTTGGTTTACGACACTCAATAAAAAACCGCTCTGTTGAGGGTCCAGCATGGGTTTGGCAAGATATTTGGGATCAATGCGGGATACGGGATACGAGATGAGAATACCATAGCGGGAAACGGAGATCAGTGTTCTTTTGTTGAGGGCGGAACGAGAGACTTTGCCTATAAACTTCGAGAAGTCCCTATATTCTTTCAGGGAAAGTCGAGCAAGAACTGAAAACGGAGAAGCGCGCTAAAATTGCTGAAACTCCCCGCGCGAGTGGGGAGAAGAAAAGTTCCCGCGCGATTTCTCATGCGTACACGGGTGTTTACCTTTTTGCTTGAATTCTCCTGACAAATGATCAGTCCCTCTTTTCCATCGTGAAAACAGGGAATAGTCATAATAGTCTCTTGTGCTTACCTTGTCCACACTAATTTTCTCAAAATGTGTTCTTGGATAACAAAGACAGCCAGAACTGCAGTATTATGAGGTCGCTGAAGAAGCACTTCCAGAAGCAACAACCCAGACATAAGTCCCTCAAGTGATCCACAAGCTTTCCCAATAAATTCCTGAAAAAGGATTCTCCTCTCACTGCTTTTACTTGCCTTGCATAAACCAATCACGTTCCATACCACTATGGTTGCCACGCAACAGTAAGTATAGTGCGCCTCGCTGATCCCTTTTGTGATTGGCTCATTTGGTAGCCATGGTAACTGAAGGCTTCCCGTGACAGTGCGATAAAGGTAGGCTTGCGCAGCGCCGATGAGAAACACAATGGAAGTTAAAATATCCTGACGACTGTAGCGAAAACAAATGATAAAGAAAAGGGATACGAAATACGATAAGGATAACATTGCCTTGTTTTCTGGTTTAACGAGCCAGTCTCCTATGTCAGGCCTGTCTGCCCACTTTATTCCGGTTTGGTTCCAAACTCTGGATAATCTTCCAAAACCAAGAAGGAATAACACAACAAAACAATACAACAAGACTCCATTTTCAGTTGCCATTTTATCCGTTGCTTCCCTCGACAAATGCACTTTTGCACGTGTAATGGTTTTCTTGTTTTCTTCTTTCTGTGAAGCAAGACCGTCTATTAAGTTTGCATCAGTAAAAACATCACAGTCGTTACAAAATTCTGCGTTCCTGAATTCTTTGCCACGATCAAGTGGTCGCTCTTTCCTAGTGTATTTGCGAGACTTCTGGTTCTCCACGTTTTCTGGATGAACGGCATTTGCTTCGGGTAAATCTGAATCGCTTTGTTTCTTCCTTGTGTAAAATAATGCACTTTTTTCGAAGAAAATAATTACGAAAAAAGTCGATGTGAAAAAGTACCATGTTTGATGCTCCTCTTCCACAAAACTACTGGATAAAAGGCTGAAAGTGTGAAGTACAACACCTGTTACGAGAAAGCTGTGTGTTCTGTTTTGACAAAGCGAAGAAAAGACTAACGTAAGAGACAGTTGGGAAGATTTGTGGCTCGAAAAGTTGCGAGAGATGAAGAACATAACGGATGCTAGAGAAACTCCTGATTGTACTGCAAATACTGAGATGTAAAGAAAGGATTCAACACTGTTCGATGAACACAGAAGGTCACTTCCACCTGAAAAAGAAATAAAAAGATAGAAAAGGAAAAGTCAACATTTTAATTCTGTATTTCATTCTCAGCAAGTTTGACTTGATTTTTGGTGCTTATGTCTTTGCAGTCTCGTCTCCAGTCCTACACAGCTTTTTTAAACCGTCTCGTGTACCACCGCTGACCAAACAGATCGTAGGCTCTGGGAACGAGAATGATGCCTTTGTGATCAGTGTAAGGTGAAAAACGCAAATTCAGTCTTCCACAAAAAAAAATCACAGACGTTTCGAGACAAAAGTAATGACCGGTCGCATTGGAAGTCCAAGAGAGGACGCTAAAATTTACGCATTTCCACTCTGCCCTGGCGACAAGACATTTTTCAAAACTTTAAATCCTTTAGTTAGGAGCAAAGGAATAAGTAAATGAAAAAACAGTTGACTTGCGATCTGACGTGAAGGGGACAGGCTCACACGCGAGGTGTGTGAGTCTTGTGAGACGTCTACTCCCAAGTCTCACCTTGTATTTACAATCGCTCCAGACCTTTCAATCTACGGTCACGCACATTGGTTAGCGTTGGTAAGACCATCTAATCTAAATAAAATGGAGATTGGTTTGCATTTTAAAATCAACATGATCAGAGAATTCTAGAAGGTGGGATTCTGTTTGAAAAGAGACTTGCTAGGGGGGTAGTTTCTAAAGAAACTGTGGTGCGGCATCGGTGGGGACGTGAAACACAAAATTTTGGATTTATCAGCTGAGTTAATAAGGTAAATTGGCCACGGAAAAGAGATTGAAAGCTGACGTTCCAAGCGTTAGCCCTTCAGCAGAGCGAATCCAATTTTCTCTGACGAAGGGCTATTAAAAAAATGAACGCTCGAAACTTCAGCTTTCAATTTCTTTATGGTGGCCAATTTACCTTACCAACTCAGTTGATAAATCCAAACAGAGACTTGTACAGTTATTTCACTCTTGCTTACCAAACACTGTGCTGGAACAAGCTGATAAATGAAGAACTACAGCCAGAAGAACAGCACCGCTCACAAAAAAACCACTTGTGACAGACAAGTTCAGCCAATCTTCCGTCTTGCTTTGAAATGGAAGTCGAAGCAGTCCACAGGCAACCCAGTACATTGTTTGTACGAGAAGAATTATACCACAAATCATTGCATGTAGATCGTAGCTTGAAAGCGAGGCAGTCATGTGACTACTCATCTTCTCAAGTGCCAGGATGTACTGCTTAGCGACTTTTCCTGCCATTGTCTCCAGGTTTTTGGTATTGTGATTGATTTCTGCTGATTTTAGCCAATCAGAGTGCAGTTTGTGGGCGTGTTGAGGTTCCCACAGGTTGTCAACTGAGTGGCTGTTTGCAGTGAGTGTTTTAGATAGCTGATAAGTATTCAGATGCAGAACTCTTAGCATTTCTCTGGGTGAATGAAAGCTAAAGAGGCTTGTAATGGCAACTCCTATGCTGTTAACACAATAGAAGAAAGGTCAGATGGGATGAAAAAGAAAACAGGAAAACTGGGAAAGGAAAAAAAACTGACCTTTCAACCACTCTTAGAACTTTTAGATGAAATCTTAACACTGTGACTGCGCAAATGAAAGCTATTGAGCAGTACCTTATTCTAGTGATGGTTACCAGTATTTTATTCTGTACAAGGTGACACAAAAAGTTTAGGGATTGTGGATGAAATCCTAGAGTGCTAATTTTGTGTTGACCCTTCCATTAAGCTGTGCAAGATGGCAATAAAAAGCTGCCTACTGAGCTGCACTTTCCTGCGATGCTGTTCATTTGCCACTTTTAATGACTAGAAATTTTAAAAGTTTGTGAGCATTACTTTGTTGAAGATAAGCTGTACCTGTTTTGAGGTATAGGAAGGCCCAAAAGAAGACTCAAGGTTGGCACCATGTCAATTTGTTGAACCTGTTTCCTGGAGAAACCTTCACCTCTGCCATGTTCAAATAAAGGGCTCATAAACACTAGGGGTGTACTTGTCTCTGCGGAAGATGCACCGCCGTGACTCCCTGCATCACTCATTCCATGGTCACCACAGAGCACCAGCAAAGAAGGGACCTCTTTTTGTTGATCCCATTCAAGCATTGCCCTGTAAATGTCTTTTATGATGTGGTCCATCTCCAAAAGTTTAGGTCCCACCAAGGGACTTGACGGCCCCGCAATGTGGCCTATATGGTCGAGGCCCAGGTAATGAAGAATCATTACGTCCCAGTCTGTGCTACTTAACTCCTTGTCAATGTGCCTGGTGACATTGTCATCAACCTACATGTAAAACGTAATAACATTATTTACACAGTAGAGTAAATGTAACAGTGCTTCCTTTAAAACTGATGCCACAGACAGAAGATTGATTGGCTGAGTGAATGCTGGGACTATTACATTATTTAGGGCTCAGGCCTTGTTGGACATCGTAACGATGAACCCCCCTCTCAACTTAAAAGGCTACGAGTCAAACAGCAATTGTTTATTTATTCATACATTTTATGCTTCTTTATTTATGTTTAATTATTTTTGCCCCTTGGTGCCAGTGTTAGTTAATGCAGTTGGGAATAATACAGTGCAAGTCCATTATTGATGAATCTAATACTTTTTTAAAATCAATAACACCTTGAAAAGCCAAAAGATGTGTTTGCATTCGATGGAAACCTAAAAATAATGGGCCAGTTTGCAAATAGTATTATAACTACTTAGTACTTACATGCACCAGTATGTTAAGTCTAAGTATCTCATCGATAGTAACCATGCCATGGATCAGCATCCCATCGGGGGTAGGGGGTATATATAGTGATGCTCCTAGTCACTTCATGTTGCAAAAAACCTGATTTAAGCACCAGCATTGATGATCCATCTGGCTCGTTCAATTTCTTACACTAGACACGAGACTTAAACTTTACTTAGTGTCCTGGAAAAATTGCTCATTAAGGTGCAATTATAGTTTCTTGCCCTGATAGAATTCACTTGACGTCTTCCTCTGGGACTATTCCAGACGTCTGCCATTTTGGATTTTGGATAGAAGCAAACTCAACACCCTCAGTCATAGTTAACTTTTAGCACAGGGTCTCCTCAAGAACACATCACAGACTTCTAGACAAAAGGCCCCTGATTGCAGGTTAGGGATTGCTGCCTTTTATTTCCTCACCTCGGTGTAATCTGTGACAAAAAATGATGGTGTTCCATCTGTTCGTAAAAAGTGTCCTGGGAAAAGTTTAATCCATGTGTCATCACCATAGAACACAATTTTCTTGTCGGCAAACTTCATCTGACTAATCAAGTTGTCTTCCTGTAGAAATTTTGAGTCTGCGTTGAAAACAACATCAATAAAACCTGGAATTCCTCCTGTGGTCAGAGCCTGCAAGACAAGTGGTCTTATTAAAGATTATATGTGTGTGACTGAGTAATGTGATTTGCACTGTATTATAATGCTTCATGTACCTGAGAAAGTGTTGAGAATATTTGAACAACTTTTCTGATAACTTCTCAGGGCGTCCACTCCATCTACACCTGTAACTAGCTAATTAAATACAAGAAGTGTGGAAAGCACAGTTGTGAGTGGAAAATGGAACTTGTCAATTCTGCCTCCTACAGATATCCTTTTTTAACTGGCCTTTTCAAATGGAAGTGATCTGGAGAAAATTTTAAAGAAAGATGTCAAAATGTTGCTGCACCATAAATCTCTTGTGATTAACTAGTCTGTGAACCATCGTGTCACACAATTTTGATTGCCTGACATAATCAAGATTTATGGGGGTGGATGAACCTAGGTTTAAAAAAAGAAATCATTTCACAGACCTTTATCCTTGGCATGGTCACTGTTGGTGGGTGTGCTTTTGCCAAAAAGCTGAAAAATTAAAATATTCATAATAATACAACATAATTACGTAAATAAATAATAAGTAGCTATACCAAACAGACGAGATGCACAATGTCATTCTATGATCCCCTAGCCCCTCTCCCTAGGATGACAAAAATGTTATAATTTATTAGTATTAATTACAACTAGAAAGGGAGAGTACTATATTGTAATCTGTGGTACAACCCTTCCCTCCCTCCCTTTTTTTGCTGAGAGGATACATTTCTTTGTCAGACTATCGACTATTTTCTGATTAGTTCACAAATAATATTTTATTAATCTAGCAATAAGCAGACTTTTGTCATACCTCATGTACATTCCTCTTAATTTTGGATCACAGGTTAATATTACATTATTTCTGGGTTTTTTTAATTTTTTATTTCAAGGTGGGAGGAAAGGAGCAGGGGGAGGGAGCCACAGTACAGCTAGAGAGTGGTGGGGGGGCAGGGGGATTAAACTTTCCTCTCCCCGTACCCTTTAATCCCGGTTCCCACCTATTTTTTTGGCTCCTGCCTCTTTGCGCATTTTTGATTGCACAATTTTGTGCAATTTTCTTAATTTCCCTCCCCCCCCCTGTTTCTCCCGTTTCCCGCCACCTTGGGAATCCTGCTTCCTGCCCCATCTTCTCCCGCCTCCCGTACACGTCGCGTCCCCTTTTTTTCCCGGGCTCCCTCCCCCCTGTCCCTCCCGACTAGAGAACTAAAGACCCCAGTGCAGCGTGATTTTACCACCGCTCTGTATCTGTTACCTGAATGACTTGTTACTTCTGATCACTTCTTGTGTAAAAGGCATCTTGGATTGTTCGTTAAAGACGAAATCTGCCCTTAACGCGTCGATTAACATAATCACCACTCTTCCAAACTTGGGAGGCAGAGGGCGCCCTGTGTTTTCGGCTAATGGCTCCGGTGGCAGGTTCTCGTTCGTGGCCCTTCCTTGTATAGCTTTTTTCAGGGGAAAGAAACCTCTCAGAAACAGCGTCAGCCCCACGATTTGACAAAATAGGAGAAGAACTAGCAGAATGCTGTGACCAGAAGGCATCCTATACGGGAATGAAAGCGTTCGATTTTCGGAAAACTACGAAAAAGCCACGGAAAAATTTTTCCCTTACTACAGATTTACCCATCGGTTGAAAAAAGTCGACATTTCTGTAGGAGATCGTCACTAAAAACCGAACTAAAACATTTCCCCTTTTTTAACATGCGTCCGCCATTTTGAAAAGTGCCACCACAATGCTTGTGGTCTGCGGTTCAAATAAAAAAACATGCTCAGCGTAGATAAACAAGATGGCGGACGGCATGGAAGATTTAAAACTCACCGTAAACGAGGATTTTGCAAAGAAATTCCACAAACAAAAAGAAAAAGCTGAGCTTGATCAATGTAAGTACTGCAGTGCCTTTTCTGAAAGGTTTGAAACTCAAACTGTTTTGAATAGGAAATTGCTTTTAGCGTATAAACGATAATATTTTGCGCAGCAGTTTGTCACGTGTTTTCCTTGTATGTGTATTTTTTTTTTACAGTAAAACAGAAGTTTGGGGACAAAGTTATTGATGATGAATCTGAATCAAGCCCATCCGAATCAGAGGATGAAGATGCAAGAGTGGGTTTATATCTTTTGTTCGTTTAAAAAGTTATCATTATATCCTGCATATTTGCATGTAGCCTGCTGTGAAAATTAAGTTAGAATCATACTTTTTCATGTACAGTGTATGCATGAATAAGCATGATTTAATTGCCAAGGCAGTGCGGTTTTTTTTAATTTTAATTTTTTTAACTTGGACAGAAAAACTTTTTTCCCTGTTTAAAAGAGCATCCTAAAATTTACAATGTAACTTTGGCAGCCATGCCAAATGCTATCACGGTCAGTGTAAAAGGCAGACTGCGGATTGCGGACTGCGGACTGCAGACTGCGGACCAGGTGTAAAATGCAGACTGAGGGTAAAATGCAGACAGCACACTTAGGGTAAAGTGCAGGCTAGGGGTAAAATGTAGAATGAAGACCGCAGAGTAGGGGGAAAGTGCAGAATTAAGACTACAAAATATGTCTGCGCTCATAGAAGTTCATAGAAATCTACTAAAATCTATTTAAGGATGTTTGCGCGGAAAACTTTTACAGCACAGATTTTTTCATACTTTGGCTACAGACAGATAATGAGTTACCTATGTCAGAATTGCAAAAATATTGGGGGGTCACCGACTTTGTTTTTGAAATAAAAGGCGTGGAAAACTACCCCAATTTTGACAAGTCGGCCCTTGTAACTTGACATGGCCTCGGTGGTTGTTAGTTGAAAAATATTTAAAATGATTTGCTGTGGGCCCGCTTTCTTAGTCAAATTTTATTCATGTGGGTCTGTTAAGTAAATAATTTGAGCCAGCATCATCCTTTCAGTTAAACTCAACCTTTAAGATGGGCTTTTGTCAACACCATGCAGCTGAAAAAGATACTGGAATTCGATAATGCGTGGGCAGAAAAGTTGCAAAAAATCAAACTTGCGCAACACAGATTTGCTTAATTTTTCATAAAATGTAGATAAACGATAAAGAAAGTGATCTATCAAAAGAAAATCTGGGGTGACCGAACATTTAAGAGAGTTAAACCCGTGTATACATGTAGATATCAAAATGCCCTCTAGCGATATATCTCTCCATTTCTTCAACAGCGTGCACGCTCAATGCATGACGTGGCATGCTATTTGCGTGCGCAGTAAGAATGTGCAGAAACAACTGGTGCTAACGTCCTTAATATGGTCAAAATGTTTGCAATTTTTTTTCCGGTTCTAGTAGGAAAGTTTGTTTACTAATTGAGGAGTAGAACAGTTTTTCCACCAAGGATTGTCCTGGAATATGTTGTTCATAAAAGAGTTTTGCTTCAACTTCAAGCTCTTGTGAGACTCTTTAACCGATGGTAAGAATAGTGAAAGACCCCGCATAATCATTCCAGTTCTTCACTCTTGAGATTACGGAGAGGCGTGTTTGCCGTAGTTAACATGCTAACAACACACAGTATGAGGTTTACGAAAGGAAGTCTGGCTAGTGAAAATTTTTTTGGCTAGTGAAGTCAAACCTCTCACTAGCCACTAGGCTACTAACCTGAAAAGTTAGTCTTGAGCCCTGAAAAGTTCTTCTGTCCGTACGATGAGCAAAGTTAAGCCCTGTTCAGCGGGGTTAGTACTTGGATGGGTGACCAACTGAGAACCATTTTTGACTTTTTCCTCAGCTAGTTCGCAAATGAAGTTCATTCATAAAAAGCGATCCTTTGGAACACTGCAGGCTCCGATTAATGAGATAATTAGCGCTACATTTATTCCCATCCAAGCTTATTCCCTTATCACACACAGGTTGTTTTGCATAGTCCGATCAAATTCTAAACAATCTACAGCTTGAAGTTGAAGCAAAACTCTTTTATGAACAATGTATTCCAGGACAATCCTTAGCTTGGTGGAAAAACTGTTTTACTCCTCAATTAGTAAACAAACTTTCCAATTAGGACACACGAAAAAATTGCAAACATTTTTACCTGAAATAGATTTTAATAGATTTCTTTGAACTTCTACGAGCGCAGACATATTTCCGGCTGTCTTTTCTCTCATTTTCCCCTTGGTCTGTAGTCTTCATTCTGCATTTTACCCCTAGTCTGCGGTCTTCATTCTGCATTTTACCCCTAGCCTGCATTTAACCCGTAGTCTGCAGTCTGCATTTCCCCCCCCAGTCTGCATTTTACACCTGGTCCGCAGTCTGCGTTTTATACGGACCGAATGTCATCATGATATTCAAGACATGTGCTATCATGGCACACATTCAGTGAGCTACAACAGCAAGCTACTCCAAGTGTGAGGTAAATTCGTTTATAAGATCACTGATTAGGGTGATGTGTGTATTTATGTTACAAGTCGCATGACATGACTAAGGATAGTGGTGTACATGGCCGCAATCCAGGGTGGTGCTTTGCTTGTGCAGTGCTCAAACAATTTGAAAAACAAAATTAAGTTGCTCTTTCCAGTAGCATTGGTGGTTTCCCTGTTCAAGTAAAATTTATAAATATACACCTAATTGAAAAAACGTGGTCGGGTGAAAAGCATAAACCATTGACGATGAGACCCAGAGGATATTTGGGTAGATGTATATCATCATTTGCATATTCAAAATACAAGCCTGTTCTGTCTTGTGACTGATGTTGATTGCAGCGAGTTGCACGTGGCAATGGAAACCGTGCAAGCGTACCTGAAAGTGGCCAAACTGGCCACCAAGGGCCAATTTTGAGCACTACACAGTTCGAAATTTGCCAAAGTTTGCATCCGCACCTGAGTTAAAGCAATTTTTGCTGGAAAACTATTCGGTAGAACTAAGTCCTGCCACCAACCATTCGTTCACTGTTGGGTACGAGTGACGGACACAAAAAGTGCGATATCAAAACAGACAAAAAATGCAAGTGAACAGCTTTCAAAATGCAAATCAGTAAATAGTTCAGATGTTTCCCAGCGTACCACTGGGTCGTATCGTTTATGGTTTGTGGTCTTCTCCTGACAGCGTATCTCAATCAGGTATATATATAAAAACTTTGAGGTAATCATCAGTTCTTTTATGACTTCTGATTCTTTGTGGTTCTTCCTAGGAGCTTACATCACAGAAAGAGAAGGATTTTCTCACTGTTCTGTCCATGATAAAAAACAAGGACCCCAAGATCTATGTAAAAGATTCACATTTCTATCATGAAGAAGATGGTAGGAAAAATAAATACTTGCTTGTGCTGTCTTTATAAGTTAAACTTGTAAATATTCTGCTTCAGAGTTACATGTATATGTAAACCACAATAAATATTATGGTTGTTAGTCATGTGCTATTGAACATAAAGCTGAAGTCACATTACAGTGGATTTCACTGATGTGTACAGACGCAGGTTTTTCAAATGCAATTTGTTGACTGTGATTTACCCGACATGATTCACTCGTAATCTTAAAAGAAAAAAGGAAATTTTGCAGATTTTCCACCCCTTTGTAATTGTTTAATATCTCCTCCAAAAACTCACTTTATGTGCAAAGTTCCATCAATGCTTTGTGACTGTGGACAAATCTTAATGGATGATCATAATTCACAGGCTATGATTCACCTACCATGATTTATTTGTGGTCACAAATTAAAATGATCATGGAAATTTTCATTCCAAAGCAGAGGTGCAGCTTTTTTCCTGAGAACATACAGAGCAGATTTAATTTATAAATCATTGTAAGAGTCCAATAAAAGTTCAAATGCACATAAATTTTATAGACTTGCATGGATTTGCAGGAAAAAATCAACAACAACAAATGAACAACAGGGCCTACATGTACATTGTAGGGAGAACTTTAATGTTCACTTACTGACTAACTGAAAAATGCTTATTTGGAGAACTTGCAGGACATGTAACTTTGTAATGTGACATGTTTTTCTTGTGTCATTTTGCAAAGTCATTTGGCTTTTAAAGTATCTTATTTCTTGTTTTGTTTGCACTACATTTTTTAATAGAAACAAGTTCTACATCTGAAGAGGACAGCAATGAACATACCAAGGCTAAAAAGCCCATGTATCTGAAAGACTTGGAAAGAAAAGAGTTGCTAGAGAAGGGAAGGTTGGTTGGTCTCTTTTACATGTGTAGGGGAGACTTCAGTGAGTTAAAACAGTTTAACCCTTTCCCGTCCGACGGTTCTTTGAGTGCTATGTTGCCAAATGCCACTAATCTTTGCTACAGAAATGATTTCTTACAATTTAGCTAGATTTTGAACCAGCTTCTGTTGTACATGTAAATTGTACAAAGCCAAAATTTTGACTTGTTTCTTTTTCTTTTTTCTTTTTATTTTCTGCTGATTCATTTCCAATGCACACAAGCCAAAATTTCGACTTCTTTCTTTTTCTTTTTTCTTTTTTTTTTTTGCTGATTCATTTCCAATTTTTTCTCTCTCATCTTTTGCTTTCCTTTTTCCCTCCCTTTCTATTCTTTTTATCTTCTACCCTTTATCGCCTTTCTATCCACTGGAAAAGTTTTGGCTTCAGCCCTTCGAGAAACCCTTTTTCTCGAAGGATACATTTTTCTGGTATAGCTCTGCCAGAATTTGGTTGATTTTCAAAATGGACACATGTATGGATGGATCTGTCCTTGCTGTGTTAGCTGCTTATCAGAAAAGGATGACATTACAAGTGGTTCAATGTCTCCCGATGTCTTCAATGTCGGAAAAATATGACTCTGGTTAAGAAAGAGTTAATCTGGATCTGCTCAATTTTTCTGAGATTTGAAGAGTTGCTTGTTCAGCTTATTACTACTGAAATTATACAACAAATGTAGTTCTGGTGAATTTGATAATGCTGGAAACTTTTTCTTTGAGAACCATTCCTGGGAGACATTCTGGACATTTTTTTAAAATTAAATTGTGATTTCAAAAAATTTTGGATAACTTTTTAATGCAATTCGATACTAAAACACCCTGGCATGGTCATTTAGCATTTTTAGTGCTTTTTGTCTGGATTATCATGAAAAAATAACCAAAAACCCAAGTCATTCGAGTTAAAGCTTTGAAAAGGTGATTAAGATCTGTTTGTATTCACATTTACGTCATGCAGAAAGTTACCATTTCTGTAAACTTCTGTTTGACAAAGGTCTTGCATTAAAATCTGGATTGTAATGTTGAATCACTAAAATCTGCTTAACTGTGGACTTGGTGCAAGAGGGGCATATTCATGCCAGTGATTTGTTGGTAAATAAATCAAACGGGTTCTCCAAACTTGCCCCAGTTTTTGCATGTACTTTGAATTTGGTGTTTTAACCCATGTACTCCAAAACTGCCCATAATTGCCTTTGAAGTGCCAAAGTCCTTGTCCCATTTTGTGAATTGTCATTACATTTAGTGGCAAAAGGAGTTTTGGTAATCAGTTGACACAGGAGAAAAAAATCTTACAGAGCATACCTAAATAAGAATGATTGGATGAATCCGGCCAGAGTTACACTCAAGAAACCTGGGATTTTTTGCATGCAAGATCAAACAGAAATTTGGCTTTCCCACTGATAATCTACCTGTTGTAAAAAAAATCCACTATTTCCTCAATGTTTGGGTGAAAACCTTTCCAACCCAAACAAGCACTTCATGAAAAAAAAGGAGGGTAAAAAGGAAGAAAGAGAGGGGAGAAAAAATATGGCGCATATCCCAAATGAAATTCATTTGTGGTTTCAAAGTGTAGAATTCTGTGAAAAGTTAGGAGGGAAGGTAATCCATATTAATTTCATTTTATACAATGTTTTGCCAACAAAATATGTAATGCATATACTGTATGTGCACAATAACTGGACAAGTGTAGATTTTTTGACTTTTTTTTTGCAGGAAATGTTACTTCTTCCCTACTTGTGAACCAAACCATTGAAAATAAAAATTGACACTATGATACTTCATTGGTACATTGTTATGATAGTTTTCTGAACAAAAGTTTTTGTTTCATTTTACTTGACAGTAAAGCATTCCTAAGCGATGAAGAAAGTGATGAAGAGAAAACAGATGAGGTAAACAATTAGTGTTTAAGCAATGCTTCCAGGCTTTTAATTATGTGTATTTGCAGAGGTATCTGCCAATTCAACAAGGACTTTATACATTGGATAAAAGAAGATCTTGACCATTTATTTATTCATTTATTATCTACAGTATTTAATGTATACCTGTTTCACATTATTTGATTTGTCATGTACAGTACTTTAGAGTGCCTGCGTGATGCAGGTAGTTTACGCTTACAGGTCTGTTGTCGTAGTTCGTACCTGTATAATGTGGGTCCTATGGCACGTACATGTACAATGACCCCAATTTGTATGACATTGCTCATCATCCATACAGTAGCTCAGTTGTAGAGCATTCCAACCAGTGTCTGGAAGGTCAAGGGGGTCGATTCCCACTGGGGGCTCAGAATTTTTTTCCCAGAAGATCTTGACATTATTTTCTTTATCCATTGATTAAAAAAGAAAATAAATAAACAAAAAATGTGAATGCAGGCTTGCATTTAATGAATTTACATGATTGTGTAACTCTTATAAATACTATTTGTGTTTTTACTTCAGGGTAGAGCATCTCCTACTTTTGTGGAAGAACAAAAATTACTAAAGGAAAGGTTGGTGTGATCCTTAATCTTTTGTGTCAAGGTAAATTGAATACAGCTGTAAAAGCTTACAAGTAATAAAGTCATTATTATTATTATTAAGTTGCCCCTCTAATTAGCCCCCCGTTCCCCACCCGCTTATCCCCTATCCTTGATAGTCAGATTTTGCAATTTTCTCCGTCTTCGTTTTGACCCCCATTTCTTTCATTTAGAAGACTTAATTGGCCAATGTAATCAAGTTTTAGCCAGTTTAAAGGAAACTTGGTTTGCAATGCCTAGAAGTATCATTAAGATGGATTCCGCTCAAGGTTCAAGAAATAAATGCAAAAAGTATTTACTGAAAAGCTACTCCTTGTACGGTAACATTTTCAATGCTATTTGAAACATCTCAGTTTAATTCGCTTCTCCAAGTGACCCTGTGATGAAATTCTTCAGCATTCTTGAGAAAATTAATGGAAAATCTTGTAACAATGGGTTATTCCAGAAAATATCCATACCCTACTACGGGCGGCATCTTCATCTAGACCCCCCCTTGCCTTAAGAAATTCCAAAATGCTCAACCCCCCCTTTCCCTCGGAATTCCAAACCGTTCTACCCCCCCCCATGCCTTCGGAATTCCGTAATCATTCAAACCCCCCTTAGGAACTGCCGCTTTTTTCTTCCAACTGATTTGAAAAGCCCTCTCTATATTCCAAACACCTTTATTAAACGGAAATTAATTCTTTCGCTCCCTCCGAAAGAAAAAAATGTACATTCAGCAGAGCAAACAAGCAACGTTGCGTGATGACAAACAGCGCCCGACTGAGTGATATTTTACATTGTAACCTTTCACGGCAAACGTACACTTCCGATAATCCGTTAAAAATTAGAAAACTCAAACCGCTTTGAAGTCATTCCAACGCTTGGTCCAATGTTTAAAAGTGTGTCTATAACTTTTGGTGTCAAGGGTTGCCGTGAACAATTTGCGTGCCGAATGCGACGTAAAATTTTAACAACAAAGCTAAAATTTTCAGAATTGAAATTGGAAATTCATAATTGCGTTTGCCAGACTCAAACCTGCTGTCAAAAGCGAAACTGTTGAATGCAACCAGTATTCTAAAAATCGAAGGTTATGATGTTAGGAAAAGAATTAGAGTAAAATAGCACGCTTTTTTTCCTGCAATTATTTTTAGTGCACAGTGAACGCAATTTGCATACTGTACTGCGGCCTCAAATAAATTGCGCAAGAACAAATCAAACTTTTTCCCCGCACTTTATACTTCGATTAAAATTAAAATAGTGAATGAAACTCACATTGAAATTCAAAGTCAATGACAACTTTAAAAGAATTTGTACAAAATAGTGAATGTAGTCTGATCAAAAGTGCATCAAATTTGCATAACGCGTGAAATCTGACCTTTTCAATGAACGTCGCATGGTATGTAACGCAACAATTTCACACATGTCTCGATGATATCTGCTTTAATAGAGGGGCTGAAAACCCTTTGCTGGGATCTACAGTATTGTATTCGAGCAAAACAATCGAAGAAAAGCCTACGATCGCTTTTGTGACCGATCTACTGGCAAGTGAACAGCTTTCAGCCGTCATGTTAGCATAAACAGTTTATTGACCATGACCATTGAAATGCGTCTCCAGTGTGTTGATTGAGTTGAACGTGTCTCGTGTTTACGAGTGAATCATCGTCCTTAGATAAGTCGTTTTTGACGGGGTTTTCTTGAACAGACTTAACCACACCAAATTGGAAGATACTCTCCTGAAAACCCCGTATGCCTTCGGAATTCCAGTCCAATGAACCCCCCATGTCCTCGGAATTCCAGTCGACGTAACCCCCCCCCCCATGTCCTCGGAATTCCAGTCGACGTAACCCCCCCTCCCCTTCGGAATTCCGAGATGCCGCCCGTGGTATGGGTATGGATATTTTCTGGAACCACCCAATACGCTAAAAATGGGCACCATTTTGTTTTGAACTGACATGAAGCATCTTTTTAATGAAAATGTGGATAACTTCAAATCCAATTTTCTCTCATGGGTCAGCCTGGGAGCAAAAGTTCTACTTATCTGTTCTCAAAATGTGACTGTGCTACGAGTATTTTTTGCGACGCGCTCAAAAAACACGCGGACGCTAATGGGTTAATTTTTGCATTTACTGCTAGAATGTTGAGTGGAAATCATCTTAATTTTAGTTAGGGAGTATGTTAGCAGGCAGGTTTAATGGATTATGGATTTAATTAACAACACTGAGGTGCTAACAGTCAGTCCCAACAAATAAGCATGATACAATGTAGGCATTTCCTGTTTCTAATATTATTTTATGCATTTGATTGTAATTTTTGCCAGTTTTAAGAAAGCTGTTGAGGACAATGATAATGGTGATGATGATGACTTCCTGAAGGTCAGAGAGAAGACAACAGAAGAAAAGGTAATATTATTATTTTTTTAATAGCTTACTTCATGAGGGTTTGTTGTGCTAAAAGTGACTCCCTTGAAATAAAAGTTGACATTCAATTCTTTCAATTATTTCTTTGATTCTCACTGCCACAAACATTGTATTGGAAAGGTCTCAAAATGTACAGCAAATGGATAAGATTAAGGTCACCCTGCCCATGAAAGATGTAGGATTGACTTGAGTTACCCCATACATACATAATTATATCACCTATCAAAGATAATAATAATAATAATAATAATAATAATAATAATAATAATAATAATAATAATAATAATAACTGTTTATTCACAATTTCAATCATGAAAAGTGAAGAGGAGATAAAAGAGGTTATCCCTTTCTAGTTTATCTCCCTCCTAATACACTAGTAAAAAAAACAAATAAATATGTATATGTACATCGCATTTCAAACTATAAATGTATACACACACACACACTTGATATATGTGTGTTCACTAGTTCTTGCTACATTCAATGGAAGCTAGTGGGCATGGGATGGAGAATTAAGGCAAATCTTGAAACAATGTGATAGACTGACCAAAAGGAAAATGGAAGCTGCAAAAAAACCTCAAAAATTATTCACAGTATGTGTATTTTATTACTTGAGTAGTGCTTTCAATAAGCACCGACGGCCGACGAAAAGCGTCGGCTATTTCGCTCAGAAAAGTCGGCTACTTTTTGCCCTAAATTAAAGTAATTAAAGGAAGATTCTTTCAAAACCCTAGTTGATACAGTCGGTTACTCTATTCAGACGAGCTGCCTACTTCAAATTTTATTGAAACCCCTGCTTGAGGCACTGTGGTGAAGTCGTTAGTTCATATGCATTGGATTTTAGACTGGAATTTTCAGTGGAATATTGGAAGATTGGTAGTTCAAGGCATCGTCTCTGCATCATGTTGTGTTGTGTCCTCAACTCCACTTTGGCTCTCTCCAACCAGGTGTGAGAAAATGTGGGCAGAGAGGGGGGGGGGGGGTTAGTAAGTAATGCTCCTGGTTGCCTCATGGTACAGAGACTGGATCTGATCACAGGCTTGGGGAGCTATCTGGCTCATTCAGTCCTTTGGATTGGATGCAAGAGTTTTTAATTTCATTAGGCTATGTTCACACTTGGTGCCCGAACACTAGCGCCTGGGCACCGGCACAAAATGGCGCTGTGTTCAGACACAGATATCTTTGTATATCAGTGCCTTCTTTAGTGCCCGAGCACAAGGTCTCGACCTTGCACTCTGGCATGGGCACCGTGCCTAAATTCTGGCGCGGGTACTTGAAAGCAAGGTGTGGTCACATTAGTGCCAAGCAAGAATCATACTCGGACACCATTCTTAGGCACTAAGTGTGAACATAGCCTTAGAGTGCATTTTGTAGGACTCTTAAGATGATTCCATCGAAAAAGAAGTTGTAACGAGAATTTGTTGAAACTTTGCACAGTTACTAATTACACCTAGTACATTAAAAAAATAAAATAAAAAGAGGGGGTCACCGAGTCTGATTTCACGCTACGGGGCTGTAGTATATAGGTACTTTGCTATCTTTAGACAGCAATATTAAAAAAACCTATCCTTGTACTAGAGACACCCATTACTTCAACAAAGTTATAACTAGCAATGAAATATAAGCATTATTCTTATGATAGAAGTACAATGTTACAGTAAAACGTCTTAAAATTGCCGTAACAATGAAACTAATTTGAAATAATAGGCAAATCGAGCGTCCGCACGGTTCCAGTGAAATGCCTAAAATCTGGCTGTAGTAGTGAATCAACTGGAATATTTCAAAATTGAATAATGAAAAGTTCTTCAGATTTGAATATATCATGTAAAGTCATATTTTCCTTAAATAAATGGAATAAAGAAGTGGGGTCACCGAGTTAGTTTAGGAGAAAACGACCATTTATTTCTCTGAACAGCTCAGCTTCCATAGAAAACCTATCAAGTTCTGAACGCGCAAAAATCTAATCACGCAAAAAATGATGCGCAGAAAGGATGCGCAATGCAATTGAATGGAATCACCTTAAAATTTATGCAGGACCCCTACAAGTGTCAGACAAGAGGATACTGGTTATCTCTTGTTATAAATTCTGATGTTAACACTGTAGTGTTTTCCAACAGATGGAAGAAGAGAGGGCATACGTGGACTGGTTGAGGGGACAGGAAGCTGCAAAAGACACAAAACCTACCACGCAAATGGTAACAGACTTTGTTTTGAGAGAATATGTTAGCAATGCATTGTACGCATGCTTGTAACACAAATACTGTAGTCAATCAATCTTGAAACCAACCAACATAAACCAAGCTGATGAAATATCTTGTTCCCCTTTTGTGAAAATAAACCCTCAAAAATGTCCAAAAGGGGCCCTTATAAGCCAGTTTCCAGAATAACCCTGGAAGGTATCTGTTAGCATTACATAAGCATCCCATCCGGGAGGGGGGGGGGGAGAACTAATGATGCTTTTGGCACTAACTTCACTCACAGACAGAAAAACTTTTCCTTACCTTTCTCTGTCTTGTGGTTGTAGGAAGCACTGCGGAAGTTTTGGACGGACCCCAGTTTAGATGAAGATGAACAGTTTTTGAGGGATTACATTCTTGACAGAAATTACATTGACAAAGATTCTGACAGGTTAAAAGTATTTTTTTATTAATAACCATACAAATGTATTGTGAAAGTAAGGGTTCTCATCTGTACTGTCTTCTGAAAATGCAGCAGTTGCAGCAGAGACTGCTATCCAACAATGTTGCTAAGTAAACACTTCACCAAAGATGAAAATAATGTCTTGGTTTTTAAACAAGTTCTCAAAACATGCACCATAAGAAATTATATGAAGGCTAGTAAAGAGAATATGCATGCTGATTTTGTTAAATAAATCAATCACATTATACTGCACAGGTCAGCATTTGTAATATGTCATAAACGTACAAAGGAATATTTACAACCCAAGAGTCTAGAATGCTTAAGTCTAGTCTAGGATGCTAAGGTTTTACACAAGTGTACTAAATTTCACGTTGTTGATTTTTGCAGTAACATTCTTGGCAGGTTTTTAATTTTTTCTTCTTCTTTTTTTGCAATCTTGGAAATTTGCAAATTAAAGTGAAGTCGCGTAATTTAAAAGGTAGTTAGACAATGTCTCATGACTGATTGTTTTCTCAGCTCTGTGCAGTCAAAATACAATACTCATATTTAATGCAAACATATTTTGAAAATGAGGCAATTTAGGGTAATTACATTGTAGGGTAATATTTTTTGGGGGTAATTTTCATATCTATGTAGTGCTATGAAGAAAACCAAGCAAAACTCGATCAGACCATTTTTGTGTTTTTTCCCTTTAGAATTCCAACTTATGATGAGATTGTTGCTGATGATGAAGAGGTGCTATAATAAAAAGATTAATTAATAATTGTGATGTAATATATCAAACACGAGAAAGAGTGTTTCATCAGGATATCGAAACGCCGAGAAGTGGGTTGAAAAAACGAGGCGCAGCCAAGTTTTTTTGACTGACTTCGAGGTGCTTGAATACTTGATGAAACACTCTTTCAAGTTTTTGATATGGCTTCTCAAACCATTCATAATTCTTGGAGAAATTCAAAGGAAAAGTTCACAAAATTTTATGCTAATTAAGATCCGGTATCCAAACCACTGTCACGGTAGTGATTTCCTTTGTTTTTTCTTTATGAATTATTAATGAGTTTGAGAAGTAATAATACACCAGTTTATCTGGTGTTATTCACTTGAGACATAGAAGGCAGTTTTTCAACTGCCTTAACTGCTAGTCTTCATTAGGCAACAAGATTAACTAGTTATGCATCACCAATTGTTTTCTGATATGTTGGCTATTATTGGTGCATTTCAGTGCTTGTTATTCCGACAAGTGCCTGTTTCCTCAGTGGTCCACTTTTGCACCAGTATCCTGCTGTGTTTCTTGATCATAGGCTTCCATGCTTTAGAAATTGTGATACCATTATCCCTGTTGATGTCATTTGAATCCATTTTCCCGTGGATAGATTCCTTGTCTTTATGGGTGTGGCATTGAGAATCTTGAGCAATATTATAAAATGTATCTTGTTGCAACGAAGACATTCAGCCTTCTAATAGTTTGATAGGTTTTGTTTTTTTGTTTTGTTTTGCTTTATTCTGTTTCGTTTTCAAAGATATTAGCCTCTTTACAAAGCAACCACGTTCCCAGGACTTTTTGTTTGAAAAAGGGAAAAAGTCCTAGGAACGAGGTTGTTTACAATGTAGTTACTCTGTAAATTCGAGATGAAATAAAGTTTCTACATGCAGAGCTGCAAATAACTGTTGGTCGTCGGACTAAAATCACCCCATGTCTGACGAAATCTTAGCTTTGGTCGGACATTATGTCCGGGCAAATTTTTTTTACCAAATAATAAGTAAATAATGATAAAAAGTAATTATTTCAAAATGACTTCCACTTAAAATAATAATTAAAACAACGTCCGACCTCATTTTTGTTTTGTCCGACAAAAATAGAGACTTGGTCGGACATATGTCCTTTCAAGAAAGGAAAATTATTTGCAGCCCTGTACATGTATGTATGTTATGTACATGTAAGTACGCGCGTCCTTGGGGATGAGGGAGGTTGGTCATTGTATCTAAGTACACTGTAGTTATAGACTGCGAGTAGTCTCTAATTTTGGCGATGGCGATTGTTGGGCGGGCGAAATACACACGCACGCGTGCGAGATTTTGAGGAGACGCGACGCGAAGGGAGCGCCAAAAATTTCGGTGCTTCCTTCGCATCGGGTGTCTTCGAAATTTTGCGCGCGCGCGTGTGTGTATTTCGCCCGCCCCACGATCGTCACCGCCAAAATTAGAGACTACTCGCAGTCTGCTGTAGTGACAGATCAATGGAAGATTTACATGTTCCAGCGCAGCGAAGAAAGAAAGCTTATTTAAAGGTACTAATTGAAGTTTCAGTCACAACCTCAAATTAAAGTAATCCTTTTTTTGTATTTCACTGCAGGATGAATCAGAAGTTGAAAAACAGGAAGAATTTGAACGGAAGTTTAATTTCAGATTTGAAGAGCCAGATGCAGAGTTTGTAAGTTTGCGTATCTGGTTGACATTTTAGAGGCTTGTACATGTAGGTGTCATGATTTTGGTTAGAGGGCGATTTTGTTGAGATCTAAAGGTCTCTTTGTTGTCACGTTAGATCAAAACATATCCTCGCACAATTCAAGGATCAGTGCGAAAAACAGATGAGCGTCGAAAAGAAAAACGGAAACAAAGAGACGAGAAAAAGAAAAAGGTCAGTCAGAGTGATTTTTCACAATTCTTTTTTATGTTATCTCTGAAAATGTTAGCAAGCCATTTTGGAGTTTTTTCCCCTGACTTTTGCATTTATTTGTCTACCATTACAGGAGAAAGAACAGAAGCGAGAAGAGATTAAACGGTTAAAAAACCTCAAGAGAAAAGAGATTATGGAGAAGCTGGAAAAATTAAAAGGTTGATTTGCTGTTTGTCATTGTTAAACCTTAACGTTAAATTGTTATCATTGTCCAAAATGTTTCGAAAATCATTCAAAATCATTAAGCAACTGTCACATTGCTAACTGTAGTAGCTGCCACTAAAACTTAAGACGAAAATCACCAAACTACTTTGTTGCTGATAGTAGTGACATTCTGTTCTTTTTCTTAGCCATCACTGGTAACCCTAATGTGGGTTTTAAAGAGGAAGATATTGAAGGTGACTTTGATCCCAAGAAATATGACGAGGCAATGGAGGTACCGAGTATTTGACAACGTTTTGACAACATGAGCGGAAGTGTCTAGACTCTGATCTCTCTCCTCCGCAGTGGCTCCTGTTAGTAAATACCAGTGAAAGGAAAATACGGGAGCGGGAGCGCTGGAGAGAGAAAACGGGAGCGCGGGAACGATGGGAAGAGGGAAAAGCGCCTTCCCAGCGTTCCCCGCGTGCTGTGATTTTTCCCTCTTCCCAGCCTCCGCGCGATTTTTCCCAAACGTGCAGTCAAGGTGCGACTGTAGGAGGCCTCTGGAGAGGAGAGAGGACTCTGATGATGACTTCTGCTCAGGTTGTTGAAACGTCGGTCTATGTTAACACAAACAGTCCTTCTCAGGACTACACTCACCCGGACGATCATACTTCACCGACTTGTGATGTGACTCCTGGGTTCAAACCATGTACAATATCAAACACGAGAAAAAAAAAACTTGAAAAAATTGGACGTGAGACTTCTTGAAGTTGGAATTCATTTCTACCCTTGCCATTCGCTGCCAAACACGCTTATTAACAGTTTCCGTTCATCAGAGTAGCGACTTTTTGCATAGCATGATCATGAGTTTTTGTTTCCATTGATGCAAATGTGTCTGTTTTGTTGGGGGTTGGGGGGGGGGGTGCTAAAAATAGATGACGCTTTTTTGCAAAACTAGAAAGCTTTCATTGAAGCAAATGTGTGGATTTTTGTTTTTTTTGTTTTTTGGCTTTTCAAAGTTATACTAAATATAGCTTAACCTTTAAGGTTAATTTATTTCAAGGGACCCTGTGAAAGGTACCAAAGAAATCGAAAACGTGTAGCGTTTTCCAACCCAGTGGTTTTTGCCAGTGTTACACTTGTACAGATTGAAAGTGTCGTTAATGCCCAGCAATGTAGCTATATTTCTAAGTTTGTGTACACTGTTTAAACTAAATTTTGATATCACTTCTGCCACAGAAAGCTTTTAATGAGGAATTTTATGACCAAAATGAAGATGAAAAGCCAGTGTTTGAAGATGATTTGGATGACGAGCCAGGTCAGTTTTGCATCAGAACTGTTTACTGTATAGAAACTCTTTACTCAAATAAATGCGACGGGGTGTGCATGTCTTGGTCAGTTGGGTGGTGAGGGAGCTTGCTGACTGGAGTTGGCCTCCTGCGTCTTCGCCCTGCCTTGTTGTTTGCAACTGCACTTGCTTCGGCCTCGTTTGGTGAGCATCCTGGGCGTTACACCATAGAGCACAACAGAACGACAACAACATAGAAAAACACGATATCAGACTTGACAATTGGGCGCAAATGTAGAACCACATGCATGTATGGTTAAGACATCACCCGGAAATCTGGGGCAGATGGCTCGGGGTGTTTGTTAAAAAGGAGTTTATCATTAAAGCGTCAAAAAAGCAAACAATATACAAACCAAAAAAACAACAACGACAGCAAGAAAAAACGAAAACAAAAGAAAAGCAAAACAAACAAACAACCAACAATAACAAAAAACAAACAGACTAGAAAATTTTCTGAAGAAGACAGTACTATTAAAAGGTAGCTTGGTCGTTAGAATGTTGATCTCTTCTGTTGTTGGGTTGTTGCAGTTTTATGAACCAAGCCGGAGCTGAGGTCCATAAACTTACAAAACAAAAAGAACTCAACCTCTGTTTCCCCCAAACAAACTTAAATGCCAGTTAAGCAACATCTGATACCTTTACGTTTTATTCCGTACAGAAAACTGGGATGAATGGGAAGGTAACTACGGTGAAAATGTGGAGGATGAACAATATGATGAAGCAATACAAGGTACTAAATTGCACTGCATCGATAGTTTTGAAATGACGAAATTTTGTTTTTGTCACTTACTAAGAGTAGATTGAGAGACCAATAAATAGAATAATTAATTTAGGTTCATATTTTACTTCCTCAGAATTCCACAGCGAAGATCCAGGTTTTAATGTAAGTACCATGTAGTTTTCCCAAGTAATTTTAGATGCGTAAAGCTCTTTTATCTTTCATGAAAACATCACGCTTGTCCTGCCTTTGTCTAAAAATGTAGTTTGTGGGTAAACAAACCTAGGAAGGCTATTCTGTTGAGTTTTTATATTTTTTATTGTTTTATATTTTTATATTATCTACAGCTTTTATTTTTCGAGCTTTCTTCAATTTACCAGTGTTATTTCATTTCCAGAGTTGTTTTATTCTTCTTTCCAGATGGATGCAGATTACGACGAAAATCAACCTGACGAACATACGTTTGGAGGAAGAAAAAGAAAAGGAAGATCAAGATTTTCTCGCGCTGTTTCACAGAAAAAGCCAGTTTTTGATCCAGGTGGGTTGATGATTTTAGGGTAGCCACTTCTCCAAATTTTAGCCAGTTTATTTTTGTTGAAAGTCGCAGTTATCAAAAGAAAACATGTTCCCCTTGTAAAACACTGTTTTCTATATGTACCTTTTTTTCAATCGTTTTTATTTGAAAATAGAGACTTTGAAGCCTTGCCCTTTTATTCATTTTCGCCCTCCACGCGTAAAAGCCTGAAAACATTTATCTAAAACGCCAGCTTATTTTTATCACTGATGTGGTAAGGAAATGCCTTAACAAAAAAAAATTACGGGTACAAAAGGTCGACCCAACAGCCAACCATTCCCTGTTCCTGTTCCGGCCATTTTCTTTTCCTATTGACAAATTAACACAAGTTTCTTGTGCTTCATTTCACAGACGAGAAAACGTTTGAAGAGTATTTTGATGAATACTACAAGCTGGATTATGAGGATGTCATTGGAGACATGCCTTGTAGATTCAAATATCGACAAGTTGTACCTAATGACTACGGTCTCACTACAGAAGAGGTATCTATTTGTAGCTTGTAGTTAACTATTTGAGCTGATGTAATTATGAGTTCAGTACCTCGAATTGTTCCCCCTCTTCTGGCTTAGTTTTGTTTTTGGCGGTCGTCGCGACGACTATCAGTTGTAAAAAAGAAATCAAGCGAGAACGAAAGAGAAATCTACGAGAGTTAAATGTTCTCAATGACTCTCGTTCGCTCTTATTGAGATTGAATCTGCGCAATTTTTTATGAGAACCGATGGAAGTTCAAAAGTTTGCTCTTGTTTGGCCTCTGACTCTAATGTATTGTCGGTGACTCTCGTGCGCTCCCCGTAACTGTCGTTCGCTTTCGGCGACTCTCGTACGCTTTCGGTGACTCTCGTGCGCTCTCGGTGACTCTCGCGCGCTCTCGGTGACTCTCGTGCGCTCTCAGTAACTCTCGTGCGTTCTCGGTGACTCTCGTGCGCTCTCGATGACTCTCGTGTGCTCTCGACGACTCTCGTGCACTCTCGACGACTCTCGTGCGCTCTCGGCGACTTTCGTGCTGTTTCGGCGACACTTGTGCGCTCTCGAAGAGTTTCCATCGGCACAAATTGTAGTTAGCATCCATGGAAGTTTAAACGCTTGCTCTCGTTTGGCTAACTCAAGTGCGGTCACGAGTCAACTCTTGTTCTCAATTGATGGCATTTGACATGTGGGTCATGCAATTCTTCCGTCGCTTTGCACTAGTTTAGAGGCACGATGGTGGTGTAGTGGTTAGGCCGCCGCGTCGGAATTTCGATCATGGTCCGGTTGTTCGAAAGCCGATTAGCACTAACCCTGGGTTAAACGTTGTCCAAGGTTTCTGATTCTCTTGTTTAAAAGCATTATCGCTGCTGATTTTACGTGACAGTTTGAAAGCAGTGGAAGCCAAATTGCTATGTGAAAACAATTTACTGGTCAGGAATCAACGTCGTTATGGATTAGAAGAGAATTCAAATGTGACACTAAGCTTGGGTTAGCTTAACCCAGCTTTGAACAACCGGGCCCTGAAGATCAAAGACTCCATGGTTTTAGATGGGTGTATAAATGAGTACCGGCGAAAAAGTGCCGGGGGTACCCCCAGTGTTCCGGATAAGTTTCTAAGGCAGGGAGTCAAGGAGAAATTTTAAGAGTCAATATCCCTGGGTTTCTTCAAATCTTTTTAAGTTTGTTATTTCATTTGTTTTTAAACTGAGACCTTCTCTCATCGGGAACGCTGTAACTTTTCGATAGAAGTAGCATCCCATCTAGGTAATACTTCTAAAGCTAGTGGCAGTACTCCCAGAAGTTGATCGCCGCCCCTATGGTCTGCTTGTGGCCTGTGTTTGGCTTTACCTTCAGCATTTACCTTTGCACTTGTTATATACTTTGTGTCTATTTTTGATTCGCTGACGACACTGTTTACGGCCTTAGTAGGCGGTTTGAAACTACTTTGATAATAGTTTTACGACTTTTAAAAGATGAACTCTCCTCTAACAAACGTTATCTGTTTCCTTTTTACCCAGATTCTTGCTTGTCCCGACAGAGAGTTAAACCAGTGGGTATCAGTAAAAAAGATGTCTCAATACAGGTGAGCCGTTCGTGTTTGTTTGTTTGTTTTGTTTGATCTGCCTTTAGCGGACTGCAAATTTTTGTTTTCGCAGATTTGTGTAAACAGTTCCTGAATAGGCCATTTCCGAATTGCCTCTGGCCTCTCTTTCAAAGCGAGGCCTGGTGCACAACCTTTCGTATGCAAATTGTGGTCATTTGGATGTAAATAGCAGTGATTTTCATATCAAAGATTGAACACCAGGCCTTGGTTTGAATATGAGGGCAAAGACATCCCGGAAGTGGCCTATTCCTACCCCCAAAATTTTCCCGCCATTCACTAGCGTACACAATTTACCCATGATTGCCAAGCGCGCAGAATTTTATCCCCATTGCCTAGCGTGCAGAATTTCCCGCCATTTCCAAGCCGGCAGAATTTTCCCGCTGTTGGAAAGCGTGCAGATTTTCCCGCCATTGCCAAGCACGCGAAATTTTGTACCAATTTCCAAACGCGTTGAACACGAACCGATTTCTGATTGAACAGTATCATCTAACGCCATGCGCTGGACGTTAGTTTCTTGGCTACATTTTCGTACGTAGCGACAAAAAGTGAAGCAAATTAAGGAATAAGAAAATAGGGTAGAGAATCTCCTTACGGCGCACTTCTTAATTAATGCAAGCACTTCCTATTGCGAGCATTTCACTGGGACCAAAAATCATATTTACTATTCTTCCGCCATATTACGGACAATACAAAAACTCGGTCGTTGCTAAGTAACTTTTTAAAGGCCCATTTCCACCCTTGATGCAACGCGGTCGTTTGTTATTGTTTTGAAATGGCGTTATTGTTGAATGTCGTATTCTGATTGGTCGACTTCTTTTATCGGGCTTTTCCTTGGTCACACCGGATAGCGAAGTTCATCGCGCGGTGGCTTATTTATTTTAACTATACATCTTTATTTACAATGTATTTATTTCTTTCGCAATTATTTTACACTACCTGCCCAGGTTAGCAATAGCTATTTGCAAGCTAGTGTAACCTTTTTTGTCATTATTTATTGTAATCGATGTCATAGTAAACAGAAATCTCTGTTAGGTGATCTGTCCCTTTTAGCTTCGACTTAATACGCGAATAAACCTTCGTATTCTCCTTACCTCCAGATCTGAGGGTGACGAACACAAAGACGTGAAAAAGTTCCGCAAGCGAGGAAGGGATGTGAAAAGAAAGAAAATGATGTTAACTTCACTCGCTGAGACAGAGAGGTCTGTTGTGTGTGAAAACACGGCTATTTATTTCATAATTGCATGTTGTCTGTCATTTATGGCTTGTTTTTTGGTTGTCAGGCTTGTAGGGCTCTAACAGTATTTTTATAATACCTTCAGACGACAAACGTACTCATGAAGGTAAACTGAATACAAATTGATGCGTGTTAACCCTCGCAGCAACAGTCTGCAAACGTGATGGCGAGAATTTGAACAAAGTATCTCTTCTCGTAAACATTTTCAACACTGAACTTTTGAACTCCCATTTGATGAGAGGACATTTCTCAATTTATTTTTTGTTTACTTTCATCTACACTTTTAGCAGTCAACCACACGCCTAACATACGTCGCATGTGAACTTGTTGGATGACCAATCTCTCAAAGAGTTTCCCTGCAGTTCATTCGTTAAAGCAGCAAGGTCATTGTTTGGACTGCCACCAGAGACTCGAAATTTTTTCTGAATTCGACTTTCGTTACAAACGAACAGCACAGCTTACTGACTACTTTATTATCGAGTTTATTTTTACTTATGCATTATATCTTTTACAGTACTAATGAAGAAAATGCCAAGAGGAAAACGTTCTCCGGGAATAGTTTGCCGCAAAAGGGGAAAACGCTTGATAATAGAGCTGATAAAAATGAAACATTTCCTCAACAAAGAGACAGCAAAACTGAGGTGAAGACTCCATCCAATATAACAATAAATGGAGCTGAAAAGACCTCAGAAAGTAAGGTTTCAGAGGAAACGGAAGAACTCGAAAGTCAAAAACACAAAGAACGATTGGGAAAAAGGAAAATTAAGGAAGGGAAGAAAAAAGGAAAGAGACTCACCTTTAAAGAAATGAAAGAAGTTGCTGTCAAGAAACGATTGCAAAGACAATTCAGAGGGGCTAAAAAAGAACCGTTGGCTAATTTGTCAGCTGCGCGGCTGGCTTCTTATGGACTGGCGAAGAAGAAAAAGAAGAAATCATAGTTTTTGCCTCCTCCGAGGTTATTGACAACTAAACTTGTCGTCGAAAATGCTCTGTGGATGAGTCCACCCTCCCCTCCCTTCAACAGCAAACCTTCCCCTCCCCTCCCTCACACGTGGCTTTGTTGCACCCATTCGCTGTAATTAACCTTATTTGCTGTGATCAACTGCTTGTTAGGTAACGACAGTCATCGTACCACGTCCTTCGTAGAAAGTGCATTGTCGATTAGCCCGCTCTTCACTCCTTTCTAACAATAAGCTTCCCCCCCCCCCCCAAAAGAAAACAGGTCGTATTAAGTTTCCTGTAATCAACATTGTGATGTAATAAAGCGCTACTTCTATCATGGAAGACGCATTGGGATCAACTCACCCTCCCCTCCGTTCTCAAAGCAAGTCTCTCTGTCTTCCCTCCCCTCCCTCAAGTTCATGCGCATAACCATAAGAACTGCATTCAAAACTGTGATGTTTGGGGGGCTGGGTAAAACCTTGATAAAATCATTTTGAGCTATTGGTTGACACAAAAATTTATGGCTGAACTGGTGACGGCCATAATGACAACAAAAACTCACTAAAAGAGTTGTTAAAATTCAATGATGATGTCTTCAAATCGCGCTTGCATTCTATTCGCGATTTAATGAAGTTCTGAATGAATAAAAAAATGAAATTCTACAAAAGTGGGGATAGTTATACACTTTTGTGACCTGTTCTAGTACAGAAATTTCAACATTTAATTAAAACAAATAAGACCATACAAGAATTGTAAGTGTCCAATTGTTGCGTCATGAAATTTGTTTATCACAAAATTCCTTTCCTGGGCGCGCTAAGTACTCGCGCAAAACTCAACGAACAAATTCACAAAAAAAGATTGCATTCGTACAGGTGCTGTCATGCTGGATAGGGGGAACAGCTACGATTTGGGGGGAAAAGCAACTGCTGTTTACGCTAAAAGACGAAGATGTTTGCCTCTTCTTAAACTCCAACTTCCGGTTAATTGTTACGACCTAGTCTTAACGAGCGCGTGCCCTCTGAAAGTTGTGACATCATCCTCGCGCCATTTTGCGTCTTGTTGTTTGACAACACTGACAAAAACCGTGGGCTCATTTCATTGAGCGTATCACTAAACTATATGAGCACTCGTCCTTTAATGGCAGGAAAATTCGGGAAAACATGGGGAAACCTTCCAGAGTGTTCCGTTGGGGAAGAAAAATCCAGAGAAGCAAGAGTAGTAAGAAAACAAAATATTTTTTGAGGACGCTCCTTTGCGAATGATCTCCCCTTTTTAAAAATAGCAAATTAGTGGGTTCAATTACTCTGAAATTAACAAGCGTCAATTACGCTTAATGCTAATTGTAATAAACGAATTCGTCACAATCACGTTCTCGAATTACAGCGTTCAAAAAGTGGAAAGCTGACCCGTTATTTGGTTTAGTCGTAGTTTTGTTTACACATGTATAATTTATGGCTGAACAAAAGCGTTATCGTGAGATGTCATGTCCACTAGATGACGAATATCCCGATGACCAAGGATACCGAGATTCCGATGACGAGATTTACTATACGGCCGCAAGTAACGAAGTCTCACGAGTGGATACCGATCAACCACGGAGAAGTCGGGAAGGTTCGGCAGCTTCTGAATTTTACCATGATCACTTTGGTGCGACAAGAGACGCTATATTACCCGCCCACCGAGACGCGTATATCGAGGGGTTGCATCGCGCTTTGTATAAACAGGGAGAAGAAATTAAAGAACTCGACACACACCTGAAACATCTGAGAGAAGAGTGTTGCGAGCATTTCACAAGTTTAGAGGAGAAGCTGACCTCCTTTGAAGAGAAAGTAGACTTAGTTATAAACTTGGTGTCTTCGTGGGTATATAATCCGTCTAGGGATAGAAGATGCCGCGGATTTTGCACCAAACATGTGCGAACTGACAAATGCTTGTGTCGAGGGTTGAAAGAACCGCACCGTTGCTGTGGCCGAATCGGTGGAATTTGTGACTGTTAAATGTATGTATCGGAATAATCTAGATAATAAGGAAGCGCATTCGCAAGACTAGCCAATCAAATCAACTGCCGTAGTCACGTGATAAAGTCACGTAAATCGATGAGATAAGTATGAAAGGTGGATGGTCACTAGCTAACCGCTTGACCTGTTGTTATGTTTTTGCTTGTGTTTTCTTGTGAGGGAAATCAATTCTTCTGTCAAAGTAACCTGGTAGATATAGAATTTGTTTGAAATGGGATTATTGTATTCGCGCCGAATAGCTTACGCTATCGATATTAAGTTGTGAAACTTTTTCTTTTGACTTATTTTTCTTTTTTGTCTCTTTTAGTTAAATTAACCCTTTAAAGGGGCAGTCTCATCAATTTTTAGTATCACTGTGAAAAGCCAAAAGACACATTTTTATCTATGGAAGCCTAAAAATGATGGTCCAGTAGTATTAAAATGGGTATCCAGTACATGGAAACTATAATAAGTATGTCTGGAGACGGATGGCCAGGATGGAAATGGCGTGCGACTTGAAAACTTCTGGCAGAATTTTTCAAGTTTCTGCCTTATGTTTCAGATGAAATATTTAAAAACTAATTTTGGCTTGTTTTTCTTTTTCGAAAATTCATTTAATATTGTCCCCTTGTGGTCTAAAAGCAATTCATGTATGAGCAAGGTACTTTGATATAAATTAATCAAACTTGTGACAAAGAAGATTGGAAAATCGCCTTGAGACTGTCCCTTTAGGCCCTGATGTCAATATGCATATTCTCCTTAGTGTTCTCCATATATTTCTTATGGTACTCGTTGGGAGAATTTGCACAAATATCAAGACATTGCGTGTTTGGTGATTATTTCCTTTATTCCCTTGACCTGTTACTAGACTGGTGTAATATTTCAATCTTGGTTACAGGGCGCTTCGTAAATTTGAAACCACACGATAATAGCTAGGAAGTCCGACAAAGTGGCTTTTCTGTATGGTATACTAATTGTAAGCGTTTTGTATTTGACTGTGCACAAAGCGCATCCCGCTTTGAATTGTGATTGACTTTTCATGTATCGAGGCACCCGGCCAATAGTTTCTCGTGAAGTTATTCAGCCATTTTGAGTGTTAAGTACAAAATTTGCACGGTTGGTGCGTTGGTTCGCGCGGTTGTAGGCGCGGCCCCTCTGTAGACCATCACCTTCACTGCGATGGTCTACACATAATTCTATCCTTATCCGCAGTTCAAATATACGAGTTTCATCATATTAATATTCATTCATTCTCCATCTACGGGATAAATACGAACTCTTAATTGACCAGCTCCCAGTTGGCTTGATAGCTCAGTTGGTTAGAGCGCTGCGCCGGTAACGTAGAGGTCATGGGTTTGATTCCCGTTCAAGCCTGAATTTTGTCAGGTTTCTTCTTTTCAACCGCTTAGGTTGAAACACCTTCACTGCGATGATCTTCATATAATTCTATTTTTATTTTTGTTTGATTTTTTTCTAGCCATGAGACAAGCTATTTGCAAGGTCCTTCTCGTGCTGCGATTTTAAATACCTTGAGACAGGAGGGGCTCATGCCTAAACGATCCAGTGTGGTACTCCGTTCTGTAATTTCTAAAATCAACACAAAATACAGAAACAACGACCGCAAAAAAACGATACCATTCCCGAGTATCGATTACCCAGAAAAATTCCCCGATGTTGTATCGATTACTTTTGGTATAAGTAGCAACCATCATCCACAAAAAAGCGAAATTGTTTTCCAGTTTAAACATGAATCACTCATTATAACGGTTTTATGAGAATCGATTTTTATTGCAACTTTCTTACAGCACCTAAGCACAAAGTTAGTTTACAACGATTCCTCTCATATGCGAGTAGACTGCTTACAATTTTCAGAAACTTGCAAACACGCTTTATTGCAAGCTCGTCATACGCAACAGCAATTTAACTCGCCATGAAATGTTCGGTTCCCTGGTTCTCAACCAGCATTCGATGACAAGGCATCAAAACAAACAGTTGGAAATTTTTGCTGCTTGTTCATCATAAATCATCGAATTTTCTACAGCTGGAACGCAAATTCTTTCTCTCTATCTCCTGCTATGTGTCTTGAATGCGTTCGAAAGGCCAAACGTGTTACGATTCCACTTTTATATTAGTTTCAAAAAAATAAAACTAACAAAATAAAAGAAAAAATAACTATTGGTTTCAATCTAATATATTCTTTGTTTTTCAACAGATTACAAGTTTTCTTTAAATCGCAAAACTAATTGTTTTCTCAGAAACTTTAACCATACTTTTCGTCTATCTTATTCCCTATGATTACTAGAATCAACGAAACAAAACAAAACTGTAAACCTATTGCCATAGTATTCAAACATGTTACGTTTTTAAGCTGGGTTGTTTTCAGCCGATGGGGCTGTGGTGGTCTCGATTTCAGGTGGAGGCTGTTCAGTTGCATGGCACTGTTCATTGTAGGCTTCTCTGATGACGCGCCTGTTAACGAGAAAAAGGAAAAAGAGGATTTTTAACCATTTGAGCCAGTATCAATATGGATCTTCTCCTAACTGGCCTCCATATAATTTTTATGGAACTAGTTAAGAGAATTTGCTTAAACATCAAGACAGTGACTGTAGTTAGTGATCATTTCCTTGATTTTCATGCCCTGCGTGATTAATCATTCGATGCTTATCACTTTTGAAGCTAAAACGGTAAACAGTACAGCCAACCTGCCGTCAGCGGACAACCTTTGAAAGTCGAGACCAAACATAGAGGTTCCCTTTCGGTAGCTGTATCAGTGGAGGTCGAAGAAACTTGTAACACAGACTATAGAGGATGTAATAGGGTCTGACAGCCAATCTCTTCTGTTCTACTGAGTCAATTACTTCATTCAGAGATGAGTATAAATTCTTTTAATTTCTTGCATATAAACTGCGCATTGAACAGTACCTCAGAACGTCACTGAAAATCGTTCACGTGATCAACATCAAATTTCTCCTCATCATATCCGTGTGTTATAAAATATAGGACATGAGAATTTAGTAAGTGATCACCAAAGTTAAATTGTCTTGATGTTCAATCAAGTTCTCCCAATTAGTAATTAATAAAATCTATGGAGACCAGTAAGGAGAATTTTTATAATGATCTTGGGGCTAAAAGGGTTAAACAAAATATTAACAGTAAGCTCCTTCGACAACGGAGAAAAAAGTATTACTCACCATATAATGTAGTGTACGCTTAAGAACGGAAAGTGGAATTTGTGCTCGAGATTCTTTGATTCTTATATCTTCTACAATGTCGTTTAAGGTAAGCGGTATCAGATGTTCAAAAACTACAGCGCGGAAGTAAACACTTCAAATTCGCGAGAGATGACATAGTAAACACAAACACTGAGGGGCCGACTACATGAGCCGGGCTGGCCCGGTTAGTAGAGCTGGCTCGGTGTACCGAGACGACTGCTCAGCCCGGTATTACATGAGGCGAGCCAGCCCGCCTGCGGCTAAATTTAGAAGCTGTCGTGTGAAAAGATGGCTACATCAAAGAGCATGAACCAAGGGTTTTTATTTTCTCCAATTCATTATTTTGGCGTATTATTTTCAGTTTTACGTAGCTTTATGGTCTGATAAACCTTTATGTGTTATACAGAAAGAGAAATGTCGATGTTCTGGAGAGCCATTTTGCTCTGAAACGAAATTTAGTGACGAGAAAGTGTTGTCCCGGCTAGCCGGGCTGGCCCGGCAATCGCGATTACAGGGTAAATTTTCAGCCCGGCTAGCCGAGATCCCGGCATCGCGATGCCGGGATCCCAGCTAGCCGGGCTGAGATTTTTCCATGTAATCGCAAAGTTGATTTTTAATGTTTCCCAGACGTGCCGAGATCCCGGCAAACCGAGCCAGCCCGCCTCATGTAATCGGCCCCTGAGAGAGTAGGAAACAAGATGTGTATCGAAGTGGTTTTTCCCGTAAAGCGAATTTGCAGGAGTTTTCTACGTGATAGCTTGCCCATTTTTCTCAGGAAGTGAATGTGAAAACGACGAAAAAATAGCGAACACGAAAATGACAACCATATGGAATAGGGTAAAAGCGAGGCTAAAAACTTTCTCATGTGTTTGATCTATCTCAAATGGAAGTCGTTTCATTTATAACAGAACAAAGAGTGTTTAGATTGATAGAGCAGTTTTCATTTGTGTGGAAAAAACAAAACCAAAATAATTACTTTGACCAATCGCAACAGAAGCAAACAACACAATAAACCAATCAGAACTCGAAGCAAATGTATGTGATTAGAGTCGAGCGCGGGAAAACACCCGAATGTTTTTGGCCAATTATAGAGGTTAGTTAAGCAAAGCTGAAGCAATCCAAAATAGGCCATTTCTGAATTGTCTTGTGCCTCTTTTTCAAAGCGAGGCTTCGTGCAAAAACTTTCATATGAAAATGAGTTTTATCTACATGTGAATGAAAACTCATTTTCATATAAAAGGCTCTGCACCAAGCCTCGCTTTGAAAAAGAGGTACAAGACAACTCGGTAATGGCCTATTATTTTCGACAAAATGAAAACCGCTCTTAAAACACGAGTAATCATACGCGAGTTCCTTTTCGTTTACCCTATAAATTGTCAAGACGATTTCCGCTAAACGTTCGAGCAGTAAGTGCAAAAATAAGTTACCAAAAAAATACTTGCAGCACTGTCACATTTTGAGAACAGATAAGAAGAACTTATCGTTACTTTTGCTGCCAAGCTGACCCTGCGAGAGAAAATTGGATTTGAAGTTATCCATATTTCAGTTAAAAAGACGCTTCATGTCAGTTCAAAACAAAATGGCGCCCGTTTTTAGCATACTTTTACGAGATTTGAAATTAATTTTCTTGAGAATGCTTGAGAATTTCATCGCGGGGTCACTTGGGCAAGTGAACTAGAGTGAGATGTTTCAAATAGCATTTAAAATGTTACCGTGATATGAGTAGGTTTTTAGTAAATATTTTTTGCACTTATTGCTCGAACGTTGAGCGGAATCCGTCTTAATAATCTCCTTGGCCCCTTGAATTGAGAAGTGGGGGAAGGGGTGAGGAATTCTGACTAACCATTCATGAACTTCATCCTGGGGTGATGTTGAAAACATCTTTAGTTCATCCACGAGTTGTCCACAGCGATCATAAACGAACATTGCACTTGGCTTGCACTCCAGGAATTGCGACACAAGACCCGGCTGAGTCTCCTCAAAGAAGTCTTGAGTCGCGTTCCACGGCTGCGAGCAGAAGTTGTGAGGAACCACTGTCAGGAAGACGATGCCTAGCATGTTGCTATGGAAATGAACAAACGTGTTTTCTCAGAAGACTCGAGGATGAAATAATGATCACACATAACAACTTCTACTACAGATTCAATATAACATTGAAGGATTTCGTCCTTAGACTCAAACGTTTTGAACCACCATGTACAAGGACTGCACAGTAAATGCAGCGAAAAAACCGCGTGACATAGCAGCATCTTTTTAGTTAAAACAGTACCTATTTCTAAGGGATTTTCCAGGTGTAAAAGACAGGCTTTTGGTGGTGAATGTTTTTGTGTGCGTTTTTACAGTTGAACAATTCTCGTGCTGTCTGTAACTGTAAACAGAACCCACCCCAAACCTGAACAGGGAATGGCAACTTTTTTTTTTAATTGTAAGGAGCATATGCAATGTGTTATACAACTCTTACGGTCTGCAAGTGAGCCCAGGGGAGGCAGCGAGCCCTCGCGGAACGCAGGGTGCTGTAACTATCTCGTCAAAAGACTGAGGGTTCTGAGATTGAAAATGCCTTACAGAAGACGTCCAAGTCAATCTACCTGCTCTCAGCAACTTTTCGCATCTCGGCCATTCTTTCAATGGCCTTGGCGCGAAGTCAGGCTTGTCATCAGGACTTCCCCAGGGGCTCCGCTTGTCATTCGGATTTGATCATCCCCAGGACCACCACGGACCCTTCAGTCCGTGCGTCGTGCACTGAGCCCAAGGAGGGAAGCTGTCAGCGTCAGCGTCAGTTACGAGCCGAACTGGCCAGCGGCAGGGCAAGAATTGAGACGACGAGAAGAGTGAATATTCCAGTTGCCATATTGGAATATCTGTTGGACGAAAACATAGATGCGTGAGACAAAATTCTTTTATTATGCAGAGCCACCTACTGTCGTCCCGTTATTTAAAAACACCGTGAGACAATCGCAGCCAATCACTTGGGGATATGCTTCAGCGAATGTTTTACGGAAGCAGGAAAATTTCACTAGACTTCATGATCATGACGTCTCTTTTTCAACAGGTTATTCAAAGCGTTTGACCCGGAGAGTTGAAAATTCAGAATCCACGCGTGGAAAAAGATGCGTGACTCGCGCACGCTACTTGCGAAACCACTATTCAAGAGATTATATCCCTTGCACCCATTTTGTGAGCTACATATTTTAAGAAACATCCATTGTTTAAACACTCGGCTTAGATTGGATGGGATAAGACAAATTCTTCCACTAGAATCTCCAGAAAACTTACAGGATGTTCAAAGGTAGATATCAATTGGTTACTCCTTATCTGTAGGTTGGACACGACACAGCAGAGAGAGGCGCGTGTGCTATCGCGTTAGTAAGACAGCGCGTATCCGCGCATGCAACGTAACCAGATATAATCACGACAGATGAAAAGAAAAGTTATCTGAGAAAATATTCGATTTATTTTTAAGCCTTCAAGGCTTGAGTTAAGTGAAAAACAAAACAAAAACAACACGAATTTTGTTACTGTCGTTTTTATTCAAATATCATGACTTGAACTTTCAACAATTTTTAAATATTGAAGTCATGGGCAGATTGAATCTTATGACTTGCTGTCTGTACACGTACAGAAATATCACAAAAATATTTCATCATCATGGAAGTCATTGCTATCAAATTTCAATCCCTGCAGAGGCATGCCAAAACCAGAACAAAAATACAAAACAATAACCTATAAGTTATTTAAATCTATAGCTTATTTAAATCGCGTCCATAACTAATCCATTTTTTATGCTAAAAGTAACGGTTCAATATCGAAATCATGAAACTCTGCACGTATGTAAAAAGCAAACAACACAAGAAGGTCGGGGGGGGGGGGAGAGTTAGAGAGACTGAGGCTGGCTCACGGCTACCCGGAATAACAGATGTAGGATTCTTTTGCTTTGTGGCAAGTCTTTTTCCACTATTTCAGGACAAAGAGAATGATTTCCCATTTGGTCTGAAAACATGACCTCGAAAGACCCTGGTACAGCACAGCCGACAGCATGAATATTATATTTCAGAAACCCACCTCCTGATCGGGTCTCCTGATCACAAATCATAATTATTCATGTCCCAAACGTGGTTTGATGAAACAGAGACCTCAGTCAAGCAATATCTTTCACATATTTTATTTAGAGTCGGTCTCATTTAGCCGTCGGAGTTCTGTCCTACCGCGGATGGTAAGAAGCGGGGGAGGGCAGAAAGGGGAGAGGCGAGAATGAAGGCTGCCCAGACAATTGCGTCCACTAGGAAAGTACACGACCTGATCATTCCAAACCACTTTCAAATAATTCTACTTCTATATAATGTTTGTACTGAAATCTTGCCTACGATATATAACATTTGACGCAATGTCTCCACCTCCCTGCGTTACCAATATACCATCAGTTTTCCCTCGTAAAAACAGCCTGCTCAGGTATTTGAAGAAGAGAGTCAGACATCGCAAGTTTAAAGAATATATTTCTTCCACCAAACTTTGAGTAATAAATGCGCAGCCACACGCCCCTTGTGGAAACCAGCTTTTAGTATTATGTAAGTTGACGGAACAAACGTGTTTAAATAAAGTTTACCTACCCTACCTAAGTGCAATTAGCTCATCTAACAGTATAATTCGTTGCGTAGTTCTTCGAAAAAGTAAGACTGCACTTATAGTTATATACGCCGTTGTTTTGCCAAGGGAAAATGCGAACTGAGAGCCTCGTTTTAACAACAGTTTTTAAATCTCCATGACCTCAAGAGAATCAGGACGAAGTTCTCGAGTTCTAAAATTCGTAAATCAAGAGACGAAGTTTGTACTTACGGCTTAGGCGTCGCGCAACCTTGTTTTCCTCTGTGTGCTATGATGATGTCTTCGTTTCTCAGCCAAAGGTTCAATTTCACAACTGCGTAGGGTCACCGATATTTGAATAGGGTTATGGTATTTGTATATTCAATTACACTGATATCGGATCTGTCTTGCGGATCTGGACACGCAAACAGAACAAAGGACATTGCACCCTGAGGTGAATTGCTGTCACGCCACTATCATGTTCATGCTGCAGGCAGCTCAAGCGATTCTGTCAGAATTCTGAATACTTTCAAATTTAAGAAGATTAATCGCCCAGAAACCATGTAGCAGAGATGAACAGGACAGCTGCCATTGATTGAAACTGAAGCCTGTGAGCAACAATACTGCTACAAAACAGTCAACCTTTTTTTTTCCTCTCTGAAAAAACACCTAACGGGAAAGCGCGCGAGGCATCTGTTCTGTTCGAGGGCAGCTCGCGGGGAAGCCTGCTCGGGCTTAGAGAAATGCGATGATTTCTAGATATTTTTCCTATCTCAATCTGCATTCTCGCTTGCCTCCGTTGAAGATGCAGAACGAAAAGCAAAGAGGAAGGCAGGGATGGAGGTTGGAGCTCTCTAACTTGTTTCTCTCGGCTTCCCTTCAAATTGCTGCATCCAGGATGTCCTTGCCTCTTGGAGGAAAAAAAGGTGGGGGGAGGTCCCTAAATCCTAGAGGATCTTATGCGGAAAGTTTCAGTAATAATTCGGTAAACAACTCTTTTTCGTCTGACTTTTTAATCCAATCGCGTGTTTTCCGTAATTTTTTCGACTCACTTGTTTATTTTATTTATTTATTTATTCATTTATTTATATTTTTTTGTTTTTTATTCTTTTTTCTTTTTAGTAAAAGATGTAAAAGTTTTGTTCGGGATCTAGCCACCAGTTTGAAATTCGGGAAAAAAAAATTATACGAGCCAGCAATGTCGGCGAGGTGTTGGATGACGTTTAACCGCACATCAAACATTGTTGTACGATAATACAATAAATGTTGGATGTACATGTGTTGCTGTACTTATAAAGTTTAGACGATGATTTACGCCGGGTACAAACAAGAATGACAGCCGCCTTTCCGCGAGCTCAAACCTCGCATTTAGTGTTTACCGCCGTGAAACTCTCGAAGAGTTTAAATCCTGCTGCCTGACTGTCATGCACTCTCTCGAACTCTCAGTGACACTCGTACTCGCGCATGCTCGCGCTCGGTACCCTCGTGCACTCTCGGTGACACTCCAGTGACTCTCGTGCACTCTCGGTGACACTCCAGTGACTCTCGTGCACTCTCGGTGACACTCCAGTGACTCTCGTGCACTCTCGGTGACACTCCAGTGACTCTCGTGCACTCTCGGTGACACTCCAGTGACTCTCGTGCACTCTCGGTGACACTCCAGTGACTCTCGTGCACTCTCGGTGACACTCCAGTGACTCTCGTGCACTCTCGGTGACACTCCAGTGACTCTCGTGCACTCTCGGTGACACTCCAGTGACTCTCGTGCACTCTCGGTGACACTCCAGTGACTCTCGTGCACTCTCGGTGACACTCCAGTGACTCTCGTGCACTCTCGGTGACACTCCAGTGACTCTCGTGCACTCTCGGTGACACTCCAGTGACTCTCGTGCACTCTCGGTGACACTCCAGTGACTCTCGTGCACTCTCGGTGACACTCCAGTGACTCTCGTGCACTCTCGGTGACACTCCAGTGACTCTCGTGCACTCTCGGTGACACTCCAGTGACTCTCGTGCACTCTCGGTGACACTCCAGTGACTCTCGTGCACTCTCGGTGACACTCCAGTGACTCTCGTGCACTCTCGGTGACTCTCGTGCACTCTCGGTGACACTCCAGTGACTCTCGTGCACTCTCGGTGACACTCCAGTGACTCTCGTGCACTCTCGGTGACACTCCAGTGACTCTCGTGCACTCTCGGTGACACTCCAGTGACTCTCGTGCACTCTCGGTGACACTCCAGTGACTCTCGTGCACTCTCGGTGACACTCCAGTGACTCTCGTGCACTCTCGGTGACTCTCGTGCACTCTCGGTGACTCTCGTGCACTCTCGGTGACTCTCGTGCACTCTCGGTGACTCTCGTGCACTCTCGGTGACACTCCAGTGACTCTCGTGCACTCTCGGTGACACTCCAGTGACTCTCGTGCACTCTCGGTGACTCTCGTGCACTCTCGGTGACTCTCGTGCACTCTCGGTGACTCTCGTGCACTCTCGGTGACTCTCGTGCACTCTCGGTGACACTCCAGTGACTCTCGTGCACTCTCGGTGACACTCCAGTGACTCTCGTGCACTCTCGGTGACTCTCGTGCACTCTCGGTGACACTCCAGTGACTCTCGTGCACTCTCGGTGACACTCCAGTGACTCTCGTGCACTCTCGGTGACTCTCGTGCACTCTCGGTGACACTCCAGTGACTCTCGTGCACTCTCGGTGACTCTCGTGCACTCTCGGTGACTCTCGTGCACTCTCGGTGACACTCCAGTGACTCTCGTGCACTCCCGGTGACTCTCGTGCACTCTCGGTGACTCTCGTGCATTCTTGGTGACTCTCGTTTACTCTCAGTGACACGCGTGCATTCTCGGTGACACTCGGGCAACTCTCCGGTGACTCTCGTGCACTCTCGGTGACTCTCGTGCACTCTCGGTGACTCTCGTGCACTCCCAGTGACTCTCGTGCACTCCCGGTGACTCTCGTGCACTCTCGGTGACTCTCGTGCACTCTCGGTGACTCTCGTGCATTCTTGGTGACTCTCGTTTACTCTCAGTGACACGCGTGCATTCTCGGTGACACTCGAGCAACTCTCCGGTGACTCTCGTGCACTCTCGGTGACTCTCGTGCGTTCTCAGTTGACTCTCGTGCACTCTCGGTGACACTCGTACACTCTCTGTGACTCTCGTGCACTCTCGGTGACTCTCGTGCACTCTCGGTGACTCTCGTGCACTCTCGGTGACTCTCGTGCATTCTTGGTGACTCTCGTTTACTCTCAGTGACACGCGTGCATTCTCGGTGACACTCGGGCAACTCTCCGGTGACTCTCGTGCACTCTCGGTGACTCTCGTGCGTTCTCAGTTGACTCTCGTGCACTCTCGGTGACACTCGTACACTCTCTGTGACACTCGTGCGCTCTCGGTGACTCTCGTGCATTCTCAGTTGACTTTCGTGCACTCTCGGTGACTCTCGTGCACTCTCGGTGACACTCCAGTGACTCTCGTGCACTCTCGGTGACACTCCAGTGACTCTCGTGCACTCTCGGTGACTCTCGTGCACTCTCGGTGACACTCCAGTGACTCTCGTGCACTCTCGGTGACACTCCAGTGACTCTCGTGCACTCTCGGTGACTCTCGTGCACTCTCGGTGACACTCCAGTGACTCTCGTGCACTCTCGGTGACTCTCGTGCACTCTCGGTGACTCTCGTGCACTCTCGGTGACACTCCAGTGACTCTCGTGCACTCCCGGTGACTCTCGTGCACTCTCGGTGACTCTCGTGCATTCTTGGTGACTCTCGTTTACTCTCAGTGACACGCGTGCATTCTCGGTGACACTCGGGCAACTCTCCGGTGACTCTCGTGCACTCTCGGTGACTCTCGTGCACTCTCGGTGACTCTCGTGCACTCCCAGTGACTCTCGTGCACTCCCGGTGACTCTCGTGCACTCTCGGTGACTCTCGTGCACTCTCGGTGACTCTCGTGCATTCTTGGTGACTCTCGTTTACTCTCAGTGACACGCGTGCATTCTCGGTGACACTCGAGCAACTCTCCGGTGACTCTCGTGCACTCTCGGTGACTCTCGTGCGTTCTCAGTTGACTCTCGTGCACTCTCGGTGACACTCGTACACTCTCTGTGACTCTCGTGCACTCTCGGTGACTCTCGTGCACTCTCGGTGACTCTCGTGCACTCTCGGTGACTCTCGTGCACTCTCGGTGACACTCCAGTGACTCTCGTGCACTCTCGGTGACACTCCAGTGACTCTCGTGCACTCTCGGTGACTCTCGTGCACTCTCGGTGACACTCCAGTGACTCTCGTGCACTCTCGGTGACACTCCAGTGACTCTCGTGCACTCTCGGTGACTCTCGTGCACTCTCGGTGACACTCCAGTGACTCTCGTGCACTCTCGGTGACTCTCGTGCACTCTCGGTGACTCTCGTGCACTCTCGGTGACACTCCAGTGACTCTCGTGCACTCCCGGTGACTCTCGTGCACTCTCGGTGACTCTCGTGCATTCTTGGTGACTCTCGTTTACTCTCAGTGACACGCGTGCATTCTCGGTGACACTCGGGCAACTCTCCGGTGACTCTCGTGCACTCTCGGTGACTCTCGTGCACTCTCGGTGACTCTCGTGCACTCCCAGTGACTCTCGTGCACTCCCGGTGACTCTCGTGCACTCTCGGTGACTCTCGTGCACTCTCGGTGACTCTCGTGCATTCTTGGTGACTCTCGTTTACTCTCAGTGACACGCGTGCATTCTCGGTGACACTCGAGCAACTCTCCGGTGACTCTCGTGCACTCTCGGTGACTCTCGTGCGTTCTCAGTTGACTCTCGTGCACTCTCGGTGACACTCGTACACTCTCTGTGACTCTCGTGCACTCTCGGTGACTCTCGTGCACTCTCGGTGACTCTCGTGCACTCTCGGTGACTCTCGTGCATTCTTGGTGACTCTCGTTTACTCTCAGTGACACGCGTGCATTCTCGGTGACACTCGGGCAACTCTCCGGTGACTCTCGTGCACTCTCGGTGACTCTCGTGCGTTCTCAGTTGACTCTCGTGCACTCTCGGTGACACTCGTACACTCTCTGTGACACTCGTGCGCTCTCGGTGACTCTCGTGCATTCTCAGTTGACTTTCGTGCACTCTCGGTGACACTCGCACACTTTCGGTGACACTCCTGCGCTCTCGGTGACTCTCGTGTACTCTCAGTGACCCTCGTGCACTCTCGGTGACTCTCGTGCACTCTCGGTGACTCTCATGCATTCTCAGTTGACTCTCGTGCACTCTCGGTGACTCTCGTGCACTCTCGGTGACTCTCCGGTGGTTATCGTGCACTCTCAGTGACCCCCGTTCACTCCCGGCGAGTCATGCTAGTGCACTCGCGGAATTTGCCGGAATCTCCTCAAGAGGTATTTTTAGAATTACAATTGCAGCACTTTATTAGTTTCTCCCTAACGGTATTTTGAAAACTAATTACAATCAATTTTTAACCTAATTTACAATGAATTCAAAATTTATTCTGGCTTGGTCATTACAATTAGACATGGATTATGAATTACACATGAATCAGTGCACTAAATTAAGGATAAAAATTGAAATAAAAATTTAATCCCTCATGCATGTTTACATCATGCAGACTAGCTATGATTTCACCCCCAAACCTTGCTTTCAAAGTCCGGAACCTGTAAAGTTTATAATTAATGAATTCCCAAAACAGCAAAGTCGAAAGAACACTCACACAATGACAATATCGAGTTGCCAAATGTTTGTAGAGAAATTTCGGTACAAACGAGGCTTGAGGTCGGATTTTGAACTGACATGGTGACGTAACATAAATACGGCCTATTGAAAAACCAAGAAAAAGGAACTTCTTAAATTATTGTGGACCTTCAGTTCCTATATTTTTTGCAACAGGTTTTGAAGTTTTTTACCTCGTCAGTGCATTTTGTACCATGACTAGGTCTCAAAAATCGATGGAAGTTCAAATTAATTCTTGTTGACGTCGTTGGATTTCAAACGTCTAAAACTATAAACTCTCCATGATGTCGTCTGGTTTCAAACTGCTATAAACTAAGATTTTGAAAAGTCGAAAGAGTTTAAATCTGCTCGAATATTTACTGAACGTTGTCATGACCGCAGCTCTCATCATGCGCGCTCTCATGGACACTTGTCGCTCAAGCAGTTGTCAAGTACTTTAAATCTGTTCGAATTTTCCTGAGAATCGATGAAGGCTAAAAACTATCGCTTTGTCGTCTTCCGTGAGCTCTCATTTTCAAAAATTTTTAGCCTGCTTGAATTTTTCTTAGAATTGGTCAGGGAAGAGTTCAAAAGCTCGCTCTTGCTTGTCCGACTTGTGCACTTCGAAGAGTAAGTTTCAGTCTGTTTAAATTCAGATCTAGTTTAAAAGCCCGGAACACTCGAGAGAATTTTGGTCGACAAGAGGTCACGAGAGTGAAAGCTCTTCAAAAAAGAGAAAATAAAGAGACAGTGCTGAGAATTTCAGGCAAATAATTCAGTGAGCGTGTGAGAGTTTCAGTCAAAATAGTTTCCATGAAAATTTGAACAGATCACTGGTGAAATCTTTGATAGTGCAAAGTGTTTCAGGCCAATTAAGAGAGAGTAGTTTGAATTCTCGTCAAGTGCCTGGCTTTAAATTCGACTGTAATAAAAAATGATGATAATAATAGATAATAGATAATAGATAGATAGATAATTGATAGATAATAGATAATAATAAAAGTGATGATATTTATAGAGCGCCAGTATCCAAAAGTGGAAAGGCGCTTTACACACCCCCCAAAAATACAATAACAACAACGATTAAAATCCATTCTCTAGTTTTAAAAATCTAGATTAATAAATAATAATAATGATAATAATAATGATAATAATAATAATAAAAGTATCCTAACGTCCGAAGGCGCGCTTTACACACCTAAAAAAAACTGCAATTAAAATCCATTCTCTAGTTTCAAAAATCAGATTAAAAACTAATGAATATTAAAAATACACAAAGGGCAAAAAAGCTTTTCTATAAAGAAAGGTTTTAAGTTAAAAACGGACACCGAGGAACTGTTTCTAATGTCAGATGGCAGAGCCTTTTTATAACGTAGGGGCAGCCACGGAGAAGGATCTTGCACCGTAGGTCTTTAGATTAAAAGCTGGAATAGAAAGAAGATTTTTTGATGGAGAACGTAACCGACGAGATGGGAAATATGGTTCAAGAAAATCACGAATATACGAAGGTGCCAGATTGTTTAGTGCGTTGAAAATAATTAGTAAAATTTAGGGGAAGCTAAGCCTGTAGTTCAAACTGTTTCTCTCATTTGACTACCACTCCTCTTGAACTCTCGTCGACTTAAATCGTGCGCTGTCACTGATTATCGTGCGCTGTCGATGAATTTTTGTTAGAATCGATGAAAGTAAAACTAGGAGCGCATTACTCGGAGCATCAGACTCCCATGGATCTATGTCACGGTGGTGCTTTTAAAAAATGGAGTTATTTTTAGATTAGCATTTCCTGCAACCTTAGCTTCAGATTCTCCTCATATGTCCGAAGCGCTCGGAAGCCATTAGGACATTTTCACGAATATTTGAAAGCCTTCTACGAAAAGGTCATCTTCGAAAAGAATCGAAGACTTCGGTTCATCTAAAAATATCCGAACTTGAGAAAACGGAAGTTGTGCACTCTGAGTAGTGGACTCCTGTACATAAACATACATACGTACACTTTATTTGACCTCAAATTTTCAGAGTAGCCTGTTGGCTAATATCTTCGAGAAAAAAAAAAGATACCTATTTAATAATCACAGTAAAATATACATTAAATATACATTAAAAATAACGAAACTACAGCCGCTCGCATCCTAGGTTAAGTTGCCGTAGCTGGCGCTTAAATTCGGTCAGAGAAATTAGTGTCCTGGTGAATACTCGTGTTCATACTTTAGTTCTTTCTCCTTCCCGTCCGCGGTCTGGTAACTCCAATCATAACTTCTTGTTGACGTTCTTTTCAATTCCAGATGACACTGAGTTTGTCATCTCAGAGTCTGTTGAATTTCCTTCTTCTTTGATAAAGCGACCACAAAATGGCCGCATTGTTTTCCTCAGACTGTCCCTGAATTTTTTAAACAAGAAAAAGTAAATAACTGGATTATAACACGCCGATGTTTTCGCGAATAAAGCAGGCAGGGCTGCCACCAAGGGAGATATACTCTCTGGTTTTTCAATCACAGCGTACAGTGAAACAATGGCGTAAGGCGTCCATGCAAATAAGAAACAAAAGGACATCACAAAAGCCATACGCGCAATTTTTGTTTCCGATTGAAGCGCCTCTCGTGTTGCAGCAGCGTTTTTTCCCCACAAGTCGCGAGCTCGTTTAGTCAATTTCTTCACATTGCAGTAAATCTTACAGTAGGCAGTAACCATGGCAACGATGGGAGTCACATAGAAGAAAAAGAAGACACATCCGATGTAAGCAATATCACTTGGTTCGGACGTTTGCCAGCGAATCGAACACACCGAGCTTCCGCCCTCGGGAGCATACGCTGACCAACCGAAGAGCGGAAAACAACTCCAAAGCAAGGCAAAACTCCAAAGTGCAATTATTGCAAAATTGAGCTTTTTTGCGATTGTCAAGGAGGTTACGGCGTAGTTTATAACCACTGCTCGTTCGACAGAGAAGGTGGCATGGTGAAGCATGATACCAAATGACAGAAAAGTTGTGATAAAAGCGTACCATGTGCAGCCTTCGGTACTCATTGTCTGCCATCCGTGCCCTGCATTCGCGACAACTCCCAAGGGATACGCCAGCACCGCGTGTAACCAATCACCAACCGCGATGCTTAGAATTATTCTGTTGGAGGGCTTGCGAAGCCTGCGCTCCTTTATGAAGGTGATAAGCACGAGTGTGTTAAAACTGATGGCTGTTACAGTTAGGAACGCGTACACTCCAGCTATGATGTAATGCGCCTGCGTACTGACTGCTTCTACAGGATCCAGTCCTCCAGTTTGGTTTTGGAGCACGTGCATGTTTGTTCGCGATGGAATTTCAAATGTGGAGGCCTGAAACAGAGAAAGGAAGAAATAGCACAAATTATTTTAACTTTTTGCACTTAAATCGGAACTAAAGGTAGCTGTTCAATAATTTTAAATGAAAACAGGCAATAAAAGTGGGGAGAACTGTTTACACTTCTTTATGACATCGTTGTCAACTTCATCAGACACTATAGGCATTTGTAATTGAATTTTCTGAAGTCGTCGAAAGGCTGTTCATTCTCGAACATATTTGCTGTTTGCGCTTACACGAAGTAAATGCAAACTATTTCAGGAATTAAGGACGGGTCTGTCCCCTGTCTGCAGTGATTACGAGAAATCTTTTTGCTATATACGCGGCGTAACAACGTTGTTTATGTCACTTTGTTGAGAAACTGTTTTTTTTTTCAACTCTCAGCTCTGAATTCATTGTCGTGGATGGTCAAAAAATTGTATTGTCAGTCAGTTTAAAGCTGTATCCTTTCGGTGTTTAAATAATGTTATTACGTTCAGCTTCTTCGAAGCAAGTCCAAAATGTTCTGCGTGGAAGACTGTTCGCTCCCAACACGTGGATTTCTTTTAACCATCTTTTATTTTTATTTTTGTATCCTGTTCCCAAAAAAAAACTCGACAGTGGAACATGGAATAAACCATTTGTTGTTGTTTGTTTTTGTAAGTTCCTCTCGGCGAGAAACGCAGACACACATCCAGCCAAGTCACTTATAACGAGGCCAACCTATGCTAAGCTTGGTGGTGTTGCATTTGGTTTAATTTATTTATTTACTTATTTATTCATTCATTCATTCATTCATTCAATCATTCATTCATTCATTCATTCATTCATTCATCCATCCATCCATCCATCCATCCATCCATCCAGCAATCCATCCGTCCGTTCGTCCGTCCGTCCGTCCGTCCGTCCGCCCCTTCATTCATTCATTCATTCATTCATTCATTCATTCATTCATTCATTCATTCATTTTTATTTAATTTTACTTATTTATTTATTTATTTATTTATTATTATTATTATTATTATTTATTATTATTTTTTTTTTCCTGCGTTTGGAAATATGTCGTTTATTTTTTCCGTATTTGTTCATTCATACAGTTCGCTAGCTGGCGATTTTATGTTATCAGAACTGATTTGCCACTTTCCCACCTGGTAGAAACTTGCTCAGTTTCTGACGGACTATTTAACTTCACCTTCTGTACTTGGTGTTTTTCTTAAATAATGGTTATAGATGTTCTGCCCTTTGGACTAGAAACAGTCCAATCGTGCCACAAAATGGCGAAACATCAAATCACTACATTAACTCGACACTACTTATTGCCGGGATTGCATTGGTGCATAGATTCATCGCTACAATTTTTAAATTGACAGGCCGCAAAAGTCTACTTATCCTGATTGATGTCCCCCATCCTTCATATCAAAAGTCAGTCCTCTAATATAAGCCACATTCAATATTCGGAGATTCACCTCTGTATACACCTTTTCACTTTATACCCTTATTTTGAACGTCTATTTAAGTTGGGATTAAAGGCAAATTACAGAAGATCTGTGTTCGCCTCAGGGGCTTACGGTTATTTTTTTCTTAATGGCTTTAAAGTGACAAAAACCAAGCTAAAAAAACTTTAAATTACTGATTTACTTCGCGTCGTTATTATTGTTAGAAATACCCAGTTGACGTTAATATTGCTAGCCATCATTTTCACAATGAAATTTATATCTAGAAAACACTTATCCGCTTGATTTTAAATGCGCTTATATCGAATCGATCAATCAATTAAGTCTATCAAAATTAATTCCACATAAATACAAGAAGAAAAAAAATGTTACAAAAAAGTGGCGAGGAAATCCCTTTTGCGTTATCGGTAAATTTTTCAAATTGTTGTTTTCAATCCTATAAAGAGCACAAACACAGATTGAGGATGGTTTATTAAAAAACGTGTTCGTTTATTTCCAGTCTGAAATGTAAGCCGCTGTCTACGCCCTTCGGCAACTTTACCTGGAGGGCATTGCAGCTAACATTTCAGACTACTCTGTGTTTTACATGAGCACAATGCTGCAGCTGGAATTCCCGCACGTTTTAGGGGCACTCAACGGTTCGTTTCGGGGAATACCTGTTAGGAAGGCCTAAATCGCCTGAGATATTCGGATTTTACTGTAGTGAAAACTAGAGATTTCGTTGGCGAAACATCACCTCGGACTTTTGTAACGAGACTACTTATTAATTCCTATTGTTTTCGGAGGGACAAATATGTCCTTTAGAGTATTAAATAAGGTCAGCTAGCATTTTCGGAGAACCATCAGCAGCTTGGAAATTCGACGGACAGGATTCTGTTTCCCAAAATGTGCTGCGGCCTTAATTTTGATCTAAAAAATCCGAACAAATCAACCTGTATTAGCTTACTTAGTACACAAATATGCCTTTAAAAGGCTCTGAAACAATCTAAGAAAGCAGACTGAAAATGATATTTCAAGTATTTTGCTAAAATTTTGTCGTTGGGTGCCCCTCGCGTTTTTACTGCAGTTATCAACAACAGGTGAACGCTGACTCAAAGACCAGTTGGGTTTTTCTTTTGTTTTTAAACCCATGTGAGTTTCAAAGGTGATTTGATTATTTCGATCCACGCTGTGTTTAGCCGTCGACGTAAATTTATGATCGACGGCCGTGAAAAAAAAAACATGATCGGTGGTCGAGTTTGAAGTTCAGATTCTTTCGCTGGCACAGTAATTAAGGAGAAAGAAATAAAGTTAAAATTACTTTGGTTGAAGATAAAGCTACCTCAAACGAGAAGACATCGTTGCAAAAGTTGTTTTTCTAAGTATTTTCAATTAAGCGCGCACAAATACATTTGTTGTGAAGCCAAAATTTAAAAAATTAATTCGAACACAGTGTCAGCTTTTCGGAATCAAGTTTTGTTGTCGCCAAAAAAGCATTCGGACAAACACTGATATACATAAAGTTTCCGGACCTCTGTACTCTGCATGAAACTCAATAATTATAAGGTCATTCAAATGAAAGTTTGCTTGTTATGCTATTCGAGGTTGGTCTAACTTTTGGGTCTGTAGATGGCATCCTAACGTTTGATCTTTCAACTAGCCGAAAGCTGCTGGCGGCGAATACTTAATTCCCTGTTATGCTATTTATTAGACTGTACACGATGGTCCTGGCGTTTGAGTCTGTGCACCAAATGTGACCGCTAAAAACAATCAAAGCTGATGAGTAGTACTTTCCTGTGTTGTTCGTGGCCGGGGTGAAAAAAAAATCATTGCCTTTTTCTCTTGACTGACATAACGGACTACGTGTGTGTCTACTTACGAACAACTCGGTTGATTTGTCCTGTCTTCCTAGCAGCGAGAGAGGAACTGAAAAATTAAAGCGCTCTAAATCTTTATTAACCGAACAAATAAGGTGCTCGCTTATTTGCATGTGAGCTCTAAACAAGAATAGCTCATTTCCGCGGGGATCCTTTTGCTTTCCGAGTTCAAGGACAACATAGTTTATTTGCATATTACCCTCACTCGAGGCGACGTTTGTCCTTTTCGTAGTAACAGGATCGAGCGATTATTTAATTTACCTTCTGGTTTCGTTTTTCAAAGAATTCTAACGCCTTTCTTCACTTTTTTAATAGCAAATTAAAATTATGCTATCTCTACCGCTTTTTCGTAAAATATAGCTAACCTGAGTCAACGAAAGGATCACTAAATATCAATTTTATCCTAGCTGAGATACACACTTTTTTTTTATAAGAACGTTGAGGCTGAAATTGACCCAGATTTTAAGAACATACTAAGAACGTACCCAAGCTGAGACTAAGAGACAAAGCAGTAATTTTGTTCAGCTCTGCATCCGTTTTTGCATCGAGCTAAAAACACATCACGAGTAACAACATGAATTTCTATCGAATCACATTTTCTTTGTTTTGTGTTGTTTTTTTAATGTAGAACTCAGGCTACATTTTCTTTCTTTCTCAACTGTGGAAGAGTAATAAAGTGAATTTTGCTAAGAAGAAAAACAACAACAGCATGTATGTCAAAGAAATTTGACATGATACAGCGCACAATGGGCGTTTTAAGGTTTCCTGGTCACGTTTATATCAGTTTTCTGAACTTCTATACCATCAGATGTAACTTAAGAACATGCTAAGAACATTTTAGGCTCAAAACGTGGAAAAAATAAGAACATTCAGTTTCGGTTCAGCCTCAGCCGCAAAATTAGACGTTCTTATGAAAAAAAGAGTGTAGTTTGAATTCAAATGTAAATACAAACTTTGCAATTTACCGAAATCTTTTCTTTCTTGTTTTTTTTTAAAAGGAATTTAAACCTTCTTATTTGCTTTCACTTTTTAGCATATTTTAGTTTTAGCGAGTTCTGAAGATTTTTCTTACGTATGTGACTCTCGTCCACTTTCGGTGACTCTCCAGTGACTCTCGTGCACTCTCGGTGGCTCTCGGTGACACTCGTACACTCTCGGTGACACTCGTACACTCTCGGTGACACTCGTGCGCTCTCGGTGACTCTCATGCACTTTCGGTGGCACTCGTGCACTCTCGGTGACACTCGTTCACTCCTGGTGATTCTCGTGCACTCTTGGTGACTCTTGCACACTCTCGGTGACTCTCGTGCATTCTCAGTTGACTCTCGTGCACTCTCGGAGACTCTCCGGTGACTCTCGTGTACTCTAGGAGACTCTCCAGCGACTCTCGTGCACTGTCAGTGACTCTCGTTCACTCCAGGCGAGTCTCGTGCACTTTCGGAGTTTGCCGAAATCTCCTCAAGAGGTATTTTTAGGATTACAATTGCAGCATTTTACTAGTTTCTGACTAAGGCTATTTTGTAAACTAATTACAATCAATTTTTAACCTAATTTACAATGAATCTAAAAATTATTGTGGCTTGGACATTACAATAAGACATGGATTAAGAATTACACGTGAACGAACTAAAGTAAGGATAAAAATTGAAGTAAAAATATTGTCCCTAATGCATGTTTACGTCACGCAGATTAGCGATAATTTCACCTCCAAACCTCGCTTTCAAATTGTTCACCTGCGAAGTTAATACTCAATGAATTTCCGAAGCAGAAAAGCTGAAAAGAATACTCGCACAAAAGAATTTCGAGTTGCCGAACGGTTTGTAGAGAAATTTCGGTACAAACGAGGCTTCATGTAGAATTTTATAACCGGCATAGTGACGCAACATAAACCCGGCTAATAATTAAAGGCCTATTGAAAAACCAGAAAAAGGTCTTAAATTATTGTAAGCCTTCAGTTCCTATGTTTTTTGCGAGGTATTAAAGTTTTTTACGTTGTCAGTGCATTTTGTGCCATGAGTAGGTCTCAAGAATCGATGGAAGTTCAAATTAGCTCTTGACAACATCGTTTGATTTCAAACTCCCAGAAGTTTAAACTCTCTATGATGTCGTCTGGTTTCAAACTGCGACAAACTCCCAAAGAGTTTGAACTGTCGAAAGAGCTTAAATCTGCTTGAGTATTTAGAACATTGTCATGACCCGCAGCTCTCATCATGTGCGCTCTCATGGACACAAGTCGGTCTCAAGTAGTTTGAATCTGTTCGAATTTGCTTGAGAATCGACGAAGGCTCAAAACTATCGCTTAGTCGTTTTCCGTAACTCTCGTTAACCCCGTCGAATCTCTTGAGCTGTCGAAAAATTTTAGCCTGCTTGAATTTTTCTTAGAATTGATCAGGCAAGAGTTCAAAAACTCGCTCTTGTTTGTCCGACCTGTGCACTTCAAAGAGCAAGTTTCAGTCTGTTTAAATTCAGATCTAGTTCAAAAGCCCAGAACACCCGAGAATTTTGGTCGAAAAAAAGTTCACCATGACCAGAATGAAACTCTTCCGGAAAAGGGAGAAAATGAAGAGAAAGTGCTGAAAATTTCACGCAAATGATTCATTGATAGCGTATGAGAGTTTCAGGAAAAATAATTTGCATGAAATTTTGAGCAGATCATGAACTCCTTGATAGCGTAAAGAGTTTCAGGCCAACTAAGAGCAAGCAGTTTGAATTCTCGTCAAGTGCCGGACTTTAAATTCGACTGTAATAAATAATAATAATGATAATAATAATGATAATAATAATAATAAAAGTATCCTAACGTCCGAAGGCGCGCTTTACACACCTAAAAAAAACTGCAATTAAAATCCATTCTCTAGTTTCAAAAATCAGATTAAAAACTAATGAATATTAAAAATACACAAAGGGCAAAAAAGCTTTTCTATAAAGGAAGGTCTTAAGTTAAAAACGGACACCTAGAAACTGTTTCTGATGTCAGGGGCAGCCACGGAGAAGGGTCTTGCACTGTAGGTCTTTAGATTAAAAGCTGGAATAGAAAGAAGATTTTTTGATGGAGAACGTAACCGACGAGATGGGAAATATGGATCAAGAAAATCACGGATATATGAAGGTGCCAGATTGTTGAGTGCCTTGAAGGTTATAAGTAAAATTTTTAAGATAATACGATAATTAATGGCAAGCCTGTAGTCCAAACTGTTTCTCTCATTTGACTACCAGTCCTCTTGAACTCTCGTCGACTTAATCGTGGCCTGTCACTCATTGTCGTGCGCTGTCGAAGTATTTTCATTAGAATTGATGAAAGTAAAACTAGGAGCGCATTACTCGGAGCATCAGACTCCCACGGATCTGTGTCACTGTGGCGCTTTTCAGAAGCTGAGTTATTTTTAGATTAGCATTTCCTGCAACCCTAACTTCGGATTCTCCTCATATGTCCAAAGCGCTCGGAAGCCATTAGGACATTTTCAGGAATATTTGAAAGCCTTCTACGGATAGGTCATCTTCGGAATTGTTCCGAAGACTTCGGTTCATCTCAAAATACCCGAACTTGAGAAAACGGCGTTTCACAGACGCAGCGCTGTAAGGAAGTTGTGTACTCTAAGTAGTGGACTCTTGCACATAAGCATACATACACCACACTTTATTTAACCTCGAATTTTCAGAGTAGCCTGTTGGCTAACATCTTCGAGAAAAAAAAGTTATCTATTGAATAATCACATTAAAATATACTTTAAATATCCATTTAAAATAACGAAACTACAGCCGCTCGCATCCTGGGTTAAGTTGGGTCAAAGAAATTAGTGTCCTGGTGAATACTCATGTTCATACTTTAGTTCTTTCTCCTTCCCGTCCGCGGTCTGGTAACTCTAATAATAACTTCTTGTTGACGTTCTTTTCAATTCCAGATGACACTGAGTTTGTCATCTCAGAGTCTGTTGAATTTCCTTCTTCTTTGATGAAGCGACCGCACAATGGCCGCATTGTTGTCCTCAGACTGTCCCTGAATTTTTTGAACAAGAAGAAGTAAATAACAGGATTATAACACGCCGATGTTTTTGCAAATAAAGCAGGTAGGGTCGCCACCAAGGGAGATATACTCTCTGGTTTTTCAATCAAAGCGTACAGTGAAACAATGGCGTAAGGCGTCCATGCAAATAAGAAACAAAAGGACATCACAAAAGCCATACGCGCAATTTTTGTTTCCGATTGAATTGCCTCTTGAGTTGCAGCAGCGTTTTTTCCCCACAAGTTACGAGCGCGTTTAGTCAATTTCTTCACGTTGCAGTAAATTTTGGAGTAAGCTGTAACCATGGCAACGATGGGAGTCACATAGAAGAAAAAGAAGACACATCCGATGAAAACAATGTCACGTGGCTCGGACGCTTGCCAGCGAATCGAACACACCGAGCTTCCGCCCTCGGGAGCGTACGCTGACCAACCGAACAGCGGGAAACAACTCCAAAGCAAGGCGAAACCCCAAAGTGCAATTATGACAAAATTGAGCTTTTTTGCGACTGTCACGGAGGTTACGGCGTAGTTTATAACCACTGCTCGTTCGACAGAGAAGGTGGCATGGTGAAGCATGATACCAAATGACAGAAAAGTTGTGATAAAAGCGTACCATGTGCATCCTGCACCGCTCATTCCGTGCGTTGCATTCGCGACAACTCCCAATGGATATGCCAGCACAGCATGTAACCAATCACCGACCGCGATGCTTAGAATTATTCTATTGGAAGGCGTGCGAAGCCTGCGGTCCTTTATAAAGGTGATAAGCACCGGCGTGTTAAGACTGATCGCTGTTACAGTTAGGAACGCGTACACTCCAGCTATGACGTAGTGCGCCTGCGTACTGACTGCTTCTGTAGGATCCAGTCCTCCAGTTTGGTTTTGGAGCTTGTGCATGTTTTTCGCGATGAAATTTCAAATGTGGAGGCCTGAAAAGGAGAAAGGAAGAAATAGCACAAATCAGCTCAACTTTTTGTACTTTAAATCGGAAATAAAGCTAGTTGTCCAATAATTTAGAATAAAACCAGGGAACAAATGTTGGGGGAACGGTTTACACTTCTTTATGACATCATTGTCAACTTCATCAGACACTGTAGACATTTATCATTGAACTTTTGAAGTCATCGAAAGGTCGTTCGTTCTCAAACATATTTGTTTGTGCTTACACGAAGTAAATGCAAACTATTCCAGAGGATTAAAGATGGGCTCTGTTCCCTGTCTGTACTGATTACGAGAAAAATTGTATTGTCAGTCAGCTTAAAGCTGTATCCCTTTAGCGTTTAATATGATTACATGTGTCTGTTACCGCCTCCGCAGCTAGCACGTTAACCTTGTTCGAGACAAGCCCAAAACGTTCTGCTTGGAAGACTATTCGCTCCCCTTACGCGAATTTCTCTCAACCATCTTTTATTTTTATTTTTGTATCCTATTCCCGTAAAAAGACTCGCCAGTGGAACATGGAATAAACCATTTGTTGTTGTTTGTTTGTGGAAGTTTGGCGAGAAACGTTGACACACATCCCAACCGAGTCCCTTATAAGGAGGCCAACCTAAGCCAAGCTTGGTGGTGTTGCACTTGGTTTGATTTACTTATTTACTTATTTATTTATTTATTTATTCATTCACTCATTTGCTCATTCACTCATTGATTTATTTATTTTTGTTTTATTTATTTATTTATCTATTTTTGCTGCGTTTGGAAATATGTCGTTTATTTTTTCTGTATTTGTTCATTCATGTAGTTCGCTAGCTGGCGATTTTATGTTATCAGAACTGATTTGCCACTTTCCCACCTGGTAGAAACTTGCTCAGTTACTGACGGACTATTTAACTTCAACTTCTGTACTTGGTATTTTTCTTAAATAATGGTTATAGATGTTCTGCCCTTTGGACTAGAAACAGTCCCATCGTGCCAAAAACTGGCGAAGCATCAAATCACTACCGCATTTACTAGACACCACTGACTTATTGGATTGCATGCGTGCATAGATTCATCGCCACAATTTTTAAATTCATGACAGGCCGCAAAAGTCCAGTTATCCACTTATGTCCAGGTTTGCACGCAGCTGCGAAATTTACGATTTACGTGTGTTGCGAAAAATCCCCAAAATCGCAAGGGCAACGATTTTTGGCGTTCACTTGCAATTTCTCGCAGCTCTCTGTCTCGTTAATGATAAAAATCCAAAGCAGGCTTGCGGATTTTACAAAAATTGCGAAAAAAAGATCGACGATTTTTCGAGTTCACTTGCGATTTTTCGCACAGTGTTAACTGCGATTCTTTTGTCTTTTGTCTTGCTAATTTCCTCAGATACAACAGGATCTATGGATATCAGAAGAAACAATGAAGCAAGTGGCACACACATCCCTTTTTCTTTAACCACGTAACGCGAGATTTAACATGAATCTATATATCCCTCGTTCTTTAAGCACGTAACGCAAGATAGAACAAAACTATGACCAATCCTCGTTCTTTAAATTCTCAGTGGTCCTCCTCTGGGCCCTGTTAACCCCCTCTTCTACAGGTTTTCACTGACTCGAAGAATTTTCCGATTTTTCGCAGATTTTACAATGTTCGCAATTTTTGCAGTTTTCGCTAAAATTGCAGCTCTTGTTGGGGCCCTCTTAACCTCCTCTTCTACAGGTTTTCACTGTCGGGACGAATTTTCCAATTTTTATTTTCGCAAATTTTACAATTTTCGCAGTTGCGTGCAAACCTGGACATATCTCCGGAGGTTACCTTTGTGTACCTTTTCTCTTTATAGCCTTGAACGTCTAATTAAGTTGGGATTAAAGAGATATTGCAGAAGATCTGTGTTCGCCTCAGGGGCTTAAGATTATTTTTTCTTAACGGCCTTAAAGTAGACAAAAACCAAGCTAAAAACTTTAAATTACTGGCTTACTCTGCATTGTTATTATTGTTAGAAATACCTGGACATTAATGTCACCAGCCATCACTTTCACAATGCAATTTCTGCTTCATATGCAAATATGTATAGAATCCACTTATACGCGTTGATTATCAAATGCGCTATAATATCAAGTTAATCAATTAATGAAGTCTGTCAAAATTAATTCCACATAAATACAAGTAGAAAAATGTTACAAAAAAGTGGCGAGGAAATCCCTGTTGCGTTATCGGTATTTTTTTAAATTATTATTTTCAATATTATCACTAGTACACACAGATTGAGGATGGTTTATTATAAAACGTGTTAGTTTATTTCCAGTCTGAGACTTTAAGCCGCTGACTACGCCCTTCAGCAACTTTACCTGGAGGGCATTGCAGATAACATTTCAGACTACTCTGTGTTTTACATGAGGACAATGCTGCAGCTGGAATGCTGCCACGTTTCAGGGACACCCAACGGTTCTTTTTCGGGGAATACCTTTTCAGAAAGCCTAAATCGCCTGAGATATTCGGATTTAATTGTAATGAAAACTAGGGATTTCTTTGGCGAAACATCACCTCGGACTTTTGTAATAAGAGGACTTATTAATTCCTATTGTTTTCGTAGGGAGAAATATGTCGTTTAGAGTATTAAATAAGGTTAGCTAGCATTTTCGGAGAACCATCAGCAGCTCAGACATTCGGCGGATAGGATTATGTTTCCTAAACCTTTCTGCAACCTAAATTTTTATCGAAAAAATCCGAACAAATCAAGCTTTATTAGCTTACTTAGTACACAAACATGCCTTTAAAAAGCTCTGAAACAATCTAAGAAAGCCGAAAATGATATTTCTAGTATTTTGCTAAAATTGTTGGGGTTTTACTGCAGTTATCAACAACAGGTGAACCTTGGGTTTCTTCCTTTTTTCTCTCTTTTTTTTCTAACCAAAGCGAGTTCAATGGCGATTTGATTATTTCGATCCACTTCGTCTTCAACCGTCAACGTAAATTTGTGATTGAAGGCAGTAAAAAAACACCCACTCGGTGGTCGAGTTCAAGGTTCAGATTTCGCTGGCGCAGTAATTAAGAGAAAGAAATAAAGTTAAAATTAATTTAGTTGAAGATAAAGCAACCTTAAACGAGAAGACATCGTTGCAAAAGTTATTTCTGTAAGTGTTTTCAAGCAAGCGCGTACAAAACATTAATTCGAACATTTGTTGCTTTTCGGAATCAAGTTTTGTTCAAGTTGCATTAAATGCTGTGTGTGAGCGCAAAAAAGCGTTCAGGCAAACTCGGATATACATAAAGTTTCCGGACCTCTGTTTCCTCGTTTGAGTCTCTGCATGAAACTCAATAATATTAAGGTCATTCAAAATAAGGAAAGTTTGATTGTAATTCTATTCGAGGCTGGTCTAACTTTTGGGTCTGTAGATGGCATCCTAACGTTTGATCTTTCAACTGAAACCCACTGTCGGCGAATACTTAATTTCCTGTTTTGCTATTTATTAGGCTGTACACGATGGTCCTGGCGTTTGAGTCTCTGCATGAAATCCTCAAGTGTGACCATTCAAATGAAAGCTACTGAGCAGTACTTTCCTGTGGTGCTGTTTATTATGCTGTACAAGGTGGTTCTAACTTTTAAGTCTGTGGATGAAATCCTTAAGTGTGACCATTCAAATGAAAGCTACTGAGCAGTACTTTCCTGTGGCGCTGTTTGTTATGCTGTACAAGGTAGTTCTAACTTTTGAGTCTGTGCATGAAATCCTAAAGTGTGACCATTAAAAACAATCAAAGCTGCTGAACAGCATTTTCTTGTGCTGTCGGGGCCGCGTGAAAAGAATCATCGCCTATTTCTTTTAACATAACGGACTACGTGTGTGTCTACTTACGAACAACTCGGTTGATTTGTCCTGTCTTCCTAGCAGCGAGAGAGGAACTGAAAAATTAAAGCGCTCTAAATCTTTATTAACCGAACAAATAAGGTGCTCGCCTATTTGCATGTGAGTTCTAAACATGAATAGCTCATTTCCGCGGGGATCCTTTAGCTTTCCGAGTGCAATGACAAAATAGTTTATTTGCATATTACCCTCATTCGAGGTGACGTTAGTCCTTTTCGTAGTAACAGGATCGAGCGATTATTTAGTTTACTTTCTGGTTTCGTTTTTTAAAGAATTCAAACGCCTTTCTTCACTTTTTTGATAGCAAATTAAAATTATGCTATCTCTTCCGCTTTTTCGTAAAATATAGCTCACCTTAGTTAATGAAAGAATCACTAAATATCAATTATATCCGAGCTGAGTTTGAATTCAAATGTAAATACAAACTTTGCAATTTACCGAAATCTTTCCTTTCTTGTTTTTTTTTAACGAATTTGACCCTTTTTATTTGTTTTCACTTTTTAGCAAATTTTAATTTTAGCGAGTACTGAAGATTTTTCTTACGTATAGGCAATTTCCTCAGAAAAAGTGGTAACGTAAAACTGAAAGTAACCCTAGCTTAAGGATATTACTATTCACATGGAAATGAGCGTTTTGCGGACTCCCGGGCTAGGATTATTGGTTTACGTGTTGAGCCATTTGGCGAACTCTTTTCTCAAGCCGAATTTCAACTACGGAAAAAACTGTGTGCTGTTCTACTGATAAACAACTCAAGTTCTTAAGAATTGGTGTCAATTGAAGAATTACATTAGCATCTACTTGCATTTAAAGCGGGATATAAATTATTAACTTCAAATTCTGATTTTGAAACTTCATTAAATCTTCAGGCTGAGTGTTCCTTACTTCTAATATTTCTAGTCTGTTTACAAAGCATACACAATCGATATTGTAAAAACTCCTAGTGGCAAAGAATTCATAAAATAAAATTAAGTAAATAGTTTTCATAAATTAATCTGAAATCCCCGCTCCGTTTTTCTTACTTCACATCTGTCATCTGAAAAATTAACAGAAGCATCTTTGGATTTGTCGAAATACCATAACGAGGTAATTCTATAAACTCTTCTAAAGACAGGAAAACTGTGAGTAGTTAAAAAAATGGTTGTTTGAAACAGCACAAAGAGCATTACCTAGAAGTTACCCACCCTATGAAAGCACGGAAATCTATGCATCCTTTCCTAACGAAAGGTTAACTTTGCACTTAATTGAGCACGGAAATTCTCGGGACTTTAAAAACTGTGGGCTAATTAAAGGGTGTCAGTTTAACAAGGAGCCCAGTTAAGGGTAGTTGGTTTGTCAAAATCTCTATAGAGCGCTTTTCAAATGAGTGTCGTAAAACCAAAACCAAAGTAATTATCCCAGCCAATCACAACAGACACAAATTATCCAATGAACCAATCAGAACTTGAAGCAAATACAGGTAACCGGCGCCAAGCGCGGGAAAACGCGTGCGAGCAAGTCGCAATTGGTTTGAGTTTTGATTCTGATTGGTCGAGAAAGTGGCGCGAGATGTTTTAACCAATCACAGAGCGAAGTAAAGCAAAACCAAAGCAAAACGCGAATTACTTTCGACACTCAATTGAAAACCGCTCTAAAACAACAACAACAACGACAGCACTGCCCTACCCAGAACCGTTGCTCTGTACATTAACGCTTTCAGCCCCAATATCGATCAGTATGCAAATTCTCATTACTGATCTTCATATATTTTGTTGAGTACCAGTTGGGAGAACTTGTTTATAAATCAAGAGAGTTCATCTTTGGTGATCATTTCCCTAATACTCATGACCTGTATACTTTATAATGCACTGATATGATGAGGAGAAATTGGATGCTGATCACCACTGGGGTTGAAAGGGTTAAATTAAACTCAAACGTTAGAACCTCCTTGTATATCTTAATAAACAGCTCCACAGGGATCATTCTTTGGGAGCGGACTCGAAAAGTTGGTGCCTAGTGGCCTCCTTATAGAAGTTGTTAGCTCGACAATGATGCACCAAAAATTAGTATTCGTTGAAATATTTCTTCCACAAACACAAATTACATTTCTTAGTAACGTTCGAGTAAGAGCGAGCTTGTTTTACTTTACGCCATTTGATGTCGAACTTAATTTTCTGGTCTTTCAGGTTCCATACGTGCTTACTGAGCTCGGTAGCGTTCCTGTACCGTTCGTTTCGAAATGAGCATATATGGTTTCTATATCTTAATTTAAAAGTGGTGTCGCAAAGCCCGATGTATGTTTCTCTTGTGGTTGGTGTAGTAACTTCAGCTTGGTATACGATGTTTTAGGCGTTGCAGCTTCCATCCATGGGGCACGTGCATCATCATTGCGTGTGGGTTTGCTGATTTCGGCTTTATTGTGGTTGGATATAATTGTCTTGATGTTATTCATGCAGCTGTAACTTAATTTAAGTGTGTTCCCATTGAAAATCTTGTGTAGTGGATTAGATTTGGGGAAGTGCTGGTCAATAAGGGAAAGGAAGCATTTTCCTACGTTTGTTTCCACGTTATTGCTGTATGGCGGGTTGTACCATATGATGTTTCTTTGTCTGCGTTTCCGTGGGTGTGGTGTCTGGCTGGGGGATTCATCGTATGAGAGGTTGTGGTGGTAACCGCTTTTGTTGAGCGCTTCTTGATAGACGTGTTTGGCGTTATCGAAGCATTCTTTATCCGACGGTATTTCGGAGAGCCTTCTGTTGATGGATTTTGGGATGTTCTTCAGGATAGATGGTGGATGGTTGGATTTTTTGTGTACATATAGTGGGATGTTTCCTTCTTTTGCGTAGGGATAGTATTTCCCACTTTTTAGGTCAAGCGTGACGTCTAGGAAATTGACAATAGTTGTGTTAGCTTCAACTGTGATCTTCAAGTCGTTGTCACGGAAGATTTTGCATAGTTCTTTTTTGATCTTCTCAATTTCCTGCGGTTTCCTGTTGAAGGCTGCTAATCCGTCATCTCGGTATAAGCTTATGTTTTGTCCACATTTTTTGGTGAGGAGGGACAAAAGGTAGCAACCAACCAACTCACACGTTTCAGCTCCATCGAAAGATCCCATGGTGACATCAAATTGGTTGTCTGCAGATTTCTTTTCCCATGGGCAATTATCGCTGAATAACAGTGATCGTTTTGCATACAGGATGATGTCACGCTGATGTTTTGGGATGCGTCGGTACTTATTAGCAAAGTCCAGCGCTTTTGAGAGCAGCTTCTCATTTATTGAGGGGTAGAACTCGCATACGTCGAAACATATGAATGAGAGTGTCTCTTTCTTTTCCAAACTGTTGAACCATTTTAGGACGCTGGAGGTGTTTTTCCACTGGTTGATTTGCGTGCTGTTGATGCTGGAGCTGTTAATTTCATCCAGGATTATAGCAATAAATGTCTTCGACCAAATAATCCAACTCTGCAAATCTATGTATGTATGTATGTATGTATGTATGTATGTATGTATGTATGTATGTATGTATGTATGTATGTATGTATGTATCGCGTTGAACGGAATTTGATTGGCGTAAAGTGTTGAATTCAGCAATGTTGAACGCCGTGAAATGGAAATGTTGGATCCTTTTGTCGGGGGCCTTAGAGACAATCTCGTGCCCAGAGCCCTCGTTACCCTCTCCCTGCGGCACAGGTACGTACTTAGTATGGTACATTCTAATTATAGTATAGTATAGTATAGTATAGTATAGTATAGTATAGTATAGTATAGTATAGTATAGTATAGTATAGTATAGTATAGTATATTATAGTATAGTATAGTATAGTATAGTATAGTATAGTATAGTATAGTATAGCATAGTATAGTATAGCACATTATAATTACCATACACGAAATACCTATGGCGGAATGGACAACTTCCGCCGAAAAACGGTAACGCGGGCTCTGGGAACGAGATTGTCTATAAGGCTTGGGGCAAAGGGATACAACATTTCCATTCCACAACTATTTTTTTTGTTTTAACATTACTGAATTCAACATGTTACGCACGTTTGGCTACTGTGTGGAATGATGTTGGATGATGGTGAATGATGTTGGAAGATGGTGAATGATGTTAAGTGGGGGTGAATGATGTTGGAAGATGGTGAATGGTGTTGGATGATGATGAATGATGTTGGATGATGGTGAATGATGTTGAATGATGGTGAATGATGTTGAATGATGGTGAATAATGTTGGATGGTGGTGAATGATGTTGGATGATGGTGAATGATGTTGTATGATGGTGAATGATGGTGAATGATGTTGGATGATGGTGAATGATGTTGGATGATGGTGAGTGCTGTTGGATGATGGTGAATGATGGTGAATGATGTTGGATGATGGTGAATGATGTTGGATGATGTTGGATGATGGCGAATGATGTTGGATGATGGTGAATGATGTTGGATGATGGTGAATGATGTTGGATGATGGTGAATAATGTTGGATGATGGTGAATGATGTTGGATGATGGTGAATGATGTTGGATGATGGTGAATGATGTTGGATGATGGTGAATGATGGTGAATGATGTTGGATGATGGTGAATGATGTTGGATGATGGTGAATGATGTTGGATGATGGTGAATGATGGTGAATGATGGTGAATGATGGTGAATGATGGTGAATGATGTTGGATGATGGTAAATGATGGTGAATGATGTTGGATGATGGTGAATGATGTTGGATGATGGTGAATGATGTTGGATGATGGTGAATGATGTTGGGTGAGGGTGAATGATGTTGAATGATGGTGAATGATGGTGAATGATGGTGAATGATGTTGGATGATGGTGAATGATGTTGGATGATGGTGAATGATGTTGGGTGAGGGTGAATGATGTTGAATGATGGTGAATGATGGTGAACGATGTTGGATGATGGTGAATGATGTTGGATGATGGTGAATGATGTTGGATGATGGTGAATGATGTTGGGTGCGGGTGAATGATGTTGAATGATGGTGAATGATGGTGAATGATGGTGAATGATGTTGGGTGAGGGTGAATGATGTTGGATGATGGTGAATGATGGTGAATGATGTTGGATGATGGTGAATGATGTTGGATGATGGTGAATGATGTTGGATGATGGTGAATAATGTTGGATGATGGTGAATGATGTTGAATGATGGTGAATGATGTTGGATGATGGTGAATGATGTTGGATGATGGTGAATGATGTTGGATGATGGTGAATGATGGTGAATGATGTTGGATGATGGTGAATGATGTTGGATGATGGTGAATGATGTTGGATGATGGTGAATGATGGTGAATGATGGTGAATGATGGTGAATGATGTTGGATGATGGTAAATGATGGTGAATGATGTTGGATGATGGTGAATGATGTTGGATGATGGTGAATGATGTTGGATGATGGTGAATGATGTTGAATGATGGTGAATGATGGTGAATGATGGTGAATGATGTTGGATGATGGTGAATGATGTTGGATGATGGTGAATGATGTTGGGTGAGGGTGAATGATGTTGAATGATGGTGAATGATGGTGAATGATGGTGAACGATGTTGGATGATGGTGAATGATGTTGGATGATGGTGAATGATGTTGGATGATGGTGAATGATGTTGGGTGCGGGTGAATGATGTTGAATGATGGTGAATGATGGTGAATGATGGTGAATGATGTTGGATGATGGTGAATGATGTTGGATGATGGTGAATGATGTTGGGTAAGGGTGAATGATGTTGAATGATGGTGAATGATGGTGAATGATGGTGAATGATGTTGGATGATGGTGAATGATGTTGGATGATGGTGAACGATGGTGAATGATGTTGGATGATGACGAATGATGTTGGATGATGGTGAATGATAATAGATGATGGTGAATGATGTTGGATGATGGTGAATGATGTTGGATGATTGTGAATGATGGTGAATGATGTTGGATGATGGTGAACGATGGTGAATGATGTTGGATGATGGTGAATGATGTTGGATGACGGTGAATGATGGTGAATGATGGTGAATGATGTTGGATGATGGTGAATGATGTTGGATGATGGTGAATGATGTTGGATGATGGTGAATGATGTTGGATGATGGTATATGATGTTGAATGATAATGAATGATGTTGGATGATGTTGAATGATGTTGGATGGTGGTGAATGATAATAGATGATGGTGAATGATGTTGGATGATGATGAATAATGGTGTTGGATGGTGGTGAATGATGTTGGATGATGGTGAATGATGTTGGATGATTGTGAATGATGGTGAATGATGTTGGATGATGGTGAACGATGGTGAATGATGTTGGATGATGGTGAATGATGTTGGATGACGGTGAATGATGGTGAATGATGGTGAATGATGTTGGATGATGGTGAATGATGTTGGATGATGGTGAATGATGTTGGATGATGGTATATGATGTTGAATGATAATGAATGATGTTGGATGATGTTGAATGATGTTGGATGGTGGTGAATGATAATAGATGATGGTGAATGATGTTGGATGATGATGAATAATGATGTTGGATGATGGTGAATGGTGTTGGTTGATGTTGAACGAAATTTGATTGGCCGAACATGTTTAAATCAACAGTGTTGAACATTGTTGAATGGAAATCAGGGATCTGTTTGTCTGGGGCCTTAGATAGTCCAGGGCCTTAGATAATTGTAGAAAGTCCTTTCCGGACTTTCTATAATTTTCCAAGAAAAGATCTCTAAAAATTGTATGAAGATTCAAACAGCATTGCAATCATTTACTACAGAATTACCAAGGATTTCCCATGACACCCGAAGATCTTTGAGAAAGATACGACGACCTTAGCAAACGTGACCGTACGATGATGAAGATATGATCGATATCATCACATTTGTTGAGATGTGATTTTTTCAGTGGGAGAAACGGATCTTTAATTTCCTGAAATGTATGAGTTAATTGTTATGAGGATCTAGCATTAGTTTACGGCAAACGTCAGCCTGCTGTTTCCCGTCTGCAATTTTAAATGGAACATTTTCTTGTTAACTTTTGCCTTTTAATAACGTTTTAAAAGCTAGAGTGCACAAAAACAGCTTTTGTACTTTTTTACTGCTAGCTTTTTTATCGTAATGTTTTCTTTAGCTGTTGTGAACTATCTGAAATCAAACTCTAGAGCTTTCCAAAATCTTGCTAAACGCTAATTGTGAAATTAATCGCATCTAAAAGCTTTCCATCACACGCAAACAAACTGAAGCGCCCGTCGTTTACAAAAGAAATGCTGAAAAATGAATTAAGAAATCCTCAGTCAGTTGAAATTGCATAATAAAACGTGCAACTAGACTGACTTTTGTTTAAGCTGGTCCAGGCACCGTGAAATTTAGGTACAAAAACTGAAACGGCTTCTTTAGGTGCTTTGTTTCTGACTCTTCGCCCGAATACTACTCGTGAAGACAAATTTTGGTCATTGCGGATTTTTCACTTGAATTGGTTTTCTATTTTTCTGTAGTGTAAATGCGCCTTTGTTTTAAATATTCACTTTAGGAAACATTACAGACCTGCCACCTGTAGGGAAGTCAATTCCTAGCAAAGAAGTAAGCGTTACGTTAGCGCTAGAGGAAATAGTGACTGTAAATCTAGATGTCTTGCATACATGAATTGAAGACGAAAAAATTCAGGAATACAACCTTCTCAGTAATGCTCCTCTTTGTAAACAGACGGAAAAATTAAATTGAGAAATCCTCGTTTAACTCAGTTTTAATTCCATAATACTGAAAAATAGAATATAAATATGAATAAAATCCTATAAACGACAGTCAAATTTTGTACCTACCGGTAAACGCTCTCAATATGCTGTCTTGTTGTTTTACAACGATGATTTCTGCGATTAAGTCTTGGCCTGGAAATGATGTTGTTTCTTTCCCCCGATGAAAAAGTATCTTGTTTGTCTCTTTTCTCGCCTCAATCCTGTCTATGGCGTAACGCTGACAAAAATCTCTAAATTGTGAGACCTGACAGCGTTAGCGGGAAGAATTCTCCTTATTCAGTCACATAAGCTTTCAAAGGAAATTCTAAAGATGAGCTAATAGGAAGAAAAACACCAAAATACACTTCTAGGATTGCAGAACGGATATGCAAATTTTAAAATTGTCTACACTCTAAAGTGAATTAAATGAGAATATTTATCAGTGCGATATTAGTGTACAAACAAAGTGATTACAAGTGTGGGCTTCTGTTATCACACAAGGATGGAAAGATAATAGAATTGGCAAACTATTTTATATCTTCTCTTTTTCTTATTGGCTTGAAGTCTGCAGTTAATTCTCAAAAACAACACTCACCATAGCAACGAATTACTCCGCCATAAAATTGCTCACTAGTTATTGTCTTAATTTTGGCACAGTTTTGAAAAAACGCCAGAAAAATTCCCGGGTATTTATAGCCCCTCGAAGTATAAGCCTATGATCAATATATTCGTCAGAGAAAGGTGTTATTGTTGAATTCGTGCTTTCGGCAAGTCCCCACGCGCGCCCTCAGAACGGACTATCAAAACTTAGATTGCCCTTACGTAGCCAATCAGATTGCCGGTATTAATCGACTTTGATAGCTGGCCGGGGGCTTCAGTCCTCTCAATCCATCAGCCGAACCGAAACCTCACACTTGCATTATAATTGTAGTTGGTCAATTTTTGCATGTTGCATGTACTTGCAGTAGAGTTCGCAAAAGTAAGGATGATTTCTTTTGCTTGCAACATTGTATTTTAAATCACTTTCCCTTTTAAATTAACCTAAGGGCTGGTTCCAAGCCATTAAGAAATAAAATAGTGAAATGCAAATTGTTTAGAAAAAGAAAGAAAATAAAACAGTTACAAGAATTGGTCATGATAAAATCTTTCTTGATTTGGACGACTTTTTCAGTTTCATTAATTTTTACAGACTGCGTTGTAGACCGGCAATGCAAAATAGCATTTGTAGACGCAACTTTTTTAGTCGCGAAAAGAAAGCCTGAAAAAAAAATTCAGGCTTTTGGTTATTCGAACCGCGGCTTGACCTCTGCGATTCCGGTGCAGCGCTCTAACTAATCGAGCTAACAAGCTAACTGGGACGGTTCTAATATATGATATTCATATATCCAATATTACAATCCAAAATAGTTGGCAAAATTTATCCTTCAGGCCAAGACGACTTTGCGTCACATGACAATAAACAAGAGCCGATCAGCGCGCAAGAATCCGCTCAGTTATTGCAATTATTACAAACTTCAAATTCTACTTTACATCTCATTAATCGAGCGAGGTTTCTAATTCAGCTTAATAAATTTCACAAATTCTTTCCCCTCTCTTTTAGTTTAATATCTTCTCAATCAGCCCCGCCCCCTCTCCCCTCTAAAAAAGAAAAAAAAAATCACAAAACGTCACTTGATCAAATTGAAAGTTAAAAGAGTCATTTTATTTCAGTTTGGAACCGTGGGAATGTTACGGGATAATTCTAGAAAACTGTTCCGAAAGAGAGGAAAATTAAACATGACCATTTTTTTAAAGATGCAACTTAGATGAGCAAAAAACCATTTTGACGAACAGTTTGTCGCTGCTTTGATTAAATGCCTCTAGCTTTTACACTTAGTCAGTCAGTTATTGAATTGCTACAACCTCGTACAAAACTACTTGAGACAAATTGTAAACACACCCGTATTTTTCTATTGTCTTTAATGAAAGCTGTCTTACTAGTGCATAAGTATCTGTCCTCCCCCCTCCCCTCTTTCAATGTTGTTTTGAAGACAACAGGACTTGTATGGGCAATCATCATGGCCAAAACAACATTGTACGGGGGTGCGGGAGTGGGGCAATTTGTACAGGTCTTGCGGTGTCCAATTATGGCGTTGATATTGGAAAACAGGCGGATCTGTCTCAAGAGTTTTATCCAAGGTTGCTTTGTTATTGGTTAACCGCTCACAGGTTATCAGCCAATTACACTGCTTTTTTGCCTTATAAGGAAATTGTAAGCCATGTCAAGTGCCGCAGCTTTGAAAAGTTGTCACCGCAAAGCAAACGCTTGCTTTAAAAATATGGCAAAACAAATTCAGCAATGATTGTCGAAGTTAAGAATTTAACGAAAATTATTCCACTCGCACTGGTTGAATATGAGGTGATTACAACCGATTCGGCGCCTGCTGATAACCTCATATGCAACGTGTCCTCGGTCTCGTGTAAAGGCCCGTTTACACCTGCGATTTTTGTAGCGCTCTCTAATGCAATTTTTGTCACAAGTGTAAATGAGCAGCGATTATTGTGCGATTCGAGTGGGATATTTATTGCAATTTTCCAAAAATAGCCGCCAAGTTGGATCAAGTTTCCAACATGTTCGAAACTACTGCGATATCGCGGTGACAAATCGCACAGAAATCACACTGAAATCGCGGCTATTGCGATTTATATAGCAAGCTCGAGCGCGGCAAAAATTGCATTGAAAAGTGCGACAAAAGTTGCATCAAAAATCGTATGTGTAAATGGGCCTTAGTAATTGTTAATTACATATATTTTTAAAAACGTCATAATCCTGGACTTTGGCATGATTGCATTTCTTTTTCGTGTTATATTGGCTGCATTTGCAGATTACTAAAAACTGACATAGTCTCTTACCTTCAAATTGCCTTTTCAAACATAAGGCCGGCGATCAGGACAAATCGCTTCTGTTGCGGCTCTGTATTCCTGCAACGCATTTATAGTCCCGAGATAAGAGTGTGTGAAAAATGGTCAACTTGTCAACATGTTTTGGGTCAAATAAATCCTGACGCAAAGATTAAGTGCGAGCTGACAATATTTTGATGTGACTCAGTTAAAAAAAAATACTTATCGCTGAGAAACTGAGACTTCTCCTAAATTGTAATGAAAATGACAGAACAAGTCATGAATGGAGCAAACAAAAAACCTCCGCATTCTGCTGTAATAACGTATAAACGAAAACATACAAGGCAATTTTGTGGAGACGGACAACATATTGAAATATACTAAGCCTTTTTTTTCCTCCCTTGACAAACAGCATGAGAACTTTTTTGTTTTCCATAGAAAATTCTGCTCTTAAATCCTCTAAAATTTAATTAAGAAATTGGAACTACGAAAATTAATTAAGTTGAACTAAACAGAGTGACAGAATCGCTTTTTATACTTTGCTTGTGGTAAACTGTAGAAGATTGGAGGAGCAAAACATCAATCCAGTTCGCTGTGAACAATTATCTAAACGTTTTCGTTTTCCGTTTAAATTTCAGATTAGATGTCATATCTTTTGAATGCAAACAACCATACATATACAATAATACTTAAAATTTTTTTACAAATATTGCTTTACTATATGAATTTGAGAAATCGTTACCGAAGAATAAAATTATAACGAAAAAGCTAAAATCAACCTTTTTTGCCTTACAGATGTGGAATGCAGGTTTTTTGTAACCATATATGCTATTTATACAATTTTGTCGAATAGTAATTTTCGCATATTCGACAAAGTCACGGAAGGAAGTGTCTTTCGCTTGCCGAAATCAATGCCCAAAAAAACGATACTGTCCTCAGAAGTCGGAATTAAATTTCCAATCCAAAAACCAGGGAAATCAAATGCGTAGATTCTGTTTTTCTTTTCATTGTGTCTACCATTTTTATCAATATCGTGTTCTGAAAATCTTTATTTTCTGCACTTGAACACACTTAAATTTTAATCAACTCAGTAAGGAAAATGTCTTTTTAAAACATAGTTTTATCTTGGTTACAGCTGTGAAAGCCAAAATTTTAAACTGCCCCTTTTGCCATCAGCTTGACCGGAGATCTTTTAAGTTTGGTTGAGTGTGTTTACAATACCCGATGACTGAGATAAGAAAATTATTCCATCCGTTAATCAAATTGCCACCATTATTGAGGCCCCTTTAGATCAGTTTGAGCAATGATTCTGAGTTTTATAATTATTTTCGATAAATCTAACGCTTTCTTAAGCTTAGGAAGAAAAATGATTTAATTGACAATTTATATTCACTTAGACTCTAAAGTTGTCAAAACACCTTAGAAATTTCAAAATGCATTTAAAAGTGCCGGCTTGTTGCCAGCGGTGCAGTGAAACCAAAAGGACGCATTGTTCGATAAAAGCAGCAGTTGATGTCTTCGTCCATTTTAAGTCACGAAAACCAACCGGAGATCTTTTAAGTTTGGTTTGTTTACAATACTCGATGACTGAGATAAGAAAATTATTCCATCCGTTAATCAAATTGCCACCAATATTGAGGCCCTCTAGATTTTGAGCAATGATTCCGAGTTTTATAATTATTTTCGATAAATCTAACGTCTTCTTAAGCTTGGGAAGAAAAGTGATTTAATTGGCAATTTATATTCACAGTGGTGCAGTGAAAGCAAAAGGATGCATTGTTCGATGGAAGCCAGTGCAAGTTGATGTCTTCGTCCATCTTAAGTCACGAAAACCAATTTTTTCAAGTAGCTCTAGTGTTCCAGAAAGAATTTAGTTTTGAACGTTAATATGTGCAGGTTTCTCATAACTAAAAGAAGATCCCACCACAAAAGCGAAAAATGTGAGCATGCTTAAATCCGTATGATCGATATATATAGCTGTAATTGTATTGGATTGTAAACGCTCTCAAATTGATTAACGTCGAAAGAAGCTAAAGCTAATATTCTGAGTTTTGTATGAGAACCATTTGAAATATCCTGCCGTCCCTTCTTTTTAATAATGTACGTTTGTCGTCGCAAGATGCCTCTCAATAGAGAGAGATAATTGTGAAATGTTTATAAAGGGTTCATTTCCGTTTACGAAACAACAGTCCGCAGACCAGCTGTGCAAGTAAAAGAGATGTCATACAAACAAGAGCAAATAAATTGGTGGTGACGACAGATCTCTTAGTTCTGGCATAGGGAACTCACTTGAAGGCGGCTATTTATTGCGGTGATTAATCGAAAATTTACTTTATTTTGGAGTCGCAAAAGAAGAACCAGTCAACTGAAAATGCTGTATCAGCTTGGAACGTGTACGAATTCAATTTTTTGCCACTTGATTTAAAATAACGAATTTTAAGGTAGAAACGGTTGTTGCTTTGTGTTCCTGTAATGTTTGTTACACTTCTTCTATCTTGTCAATTTATAAGACTTCATTCCCAACACTTCCCTACTACAAAAATATCGTTCAATAAATATATCTTATTAGACGGTTTAGTGTGTAGTATCGTGGGATATTTTTACGAGTCGCGCCGTATTTTGGCGAGCCCGTAGGGCGAGTCAAAATACAAGAGACCGAGTAAAAATATCCCACGATACTACACACTAAACCGTCTAATAAGGGATTTATTATTCAACTTAGCTACAAAATGGAAAAGTGGTTTATAAACTGCCTGAGTTGCGTGACAAACTAACGTGACTTCTGAGCAGCGAGTGAGCGCGTCAGCGTAGTCAGGTTTCGCGCGCTTGACGTGAGGTTGTTGTTGATTGGTCAAAAACGAAAACTTGTCAAACCTGTGTCAATCGAGCGAAGCGTCGGGATTTTATTTCAAACTTGCAAGGAAAACAAAGATGGAACAAGGCAAAACTGAATTATTTTCGGGTTTACAGTTAGATAAACAACAATGTTCTTGGTCACCGAGTAAAACTACGAAAAGAAAGAACTCGACAGAACAAACAGAACTCGAAAGTCAAGTCAAACAACTTAAACAGCACTTCAAGCTCAGTCATCTTCGTCCGAATCACTACTAACCACGGGTCGTTTTGGAAGAGATAGCGGTGGAGATTTCTGACCGACAACAATTGTGCATTTGTTGAAGACAGCTCCTGAGAAATGATGGGTTCCGTTTCCTGACTTTGACAAACAAATGACATAAAAGGTTGTTAAGTTCCTCGGCGGGAATTTCTTCAATGGCCCTTGTTTCTTTAGCGGACTTGAGGTCAGTTTTTGTATTTTCTGTTGTATTTTAATACGTTTCCATTTTCTTCAATAAATAAAGAAATTTCACCGTCGTCTAGGTCATTGCTTGTCTCTATGATCTCGTTTTCGTTAAAAACCTCAAAATTTGGTAAGCATTCATTGTTTTCTTCCGGAAAAACGAGCGTTTCGGCCATTTTTTCATCGTTCACCTTGTAAGCCTAAAGCCTGACGTGGCATTTGTAGAAAACCTGTCAAACCGGTCTTCTGGAGTACAAATACCGTGGGATATTTGTACTCGTTTTGGGTGTTATTTGTACTCTGCTGAATGCAGTTGAATAATAAACAAGCTTCTTGAGGATTATCTGTCAGTTGTTATTTCTTCGGGGATATTTTTTCCCCAAATATCTGTTGGGTTTGTGGAAATAAAACCAAAATAAGTTACAATCTTGCACTGCTTTGCCGTGAAAAGCGTGACATCTGAGGGGTATTTAGAAAAATGAACATTTTACTTGCCACAGATAAGGAAACCATATATGAACTTTTAATTTAGCACCTATAGCCAAGTAAAGATGTAACATCATGATTTACGTATAACGCTTAAATCTTCTTAAAGGAAAGAAAATCGACTCAGTTTGCTTGTCGATTTATATACTAAGAAAGGCAACATCTGAACAGGTCTTAAAGGAAGCAAGATAATTTCTGTTTATCAATTTTTCATAGTAATTATATAAAAAGCAACGCTTATAATCTTCTTAAATGTTCTTAAAGGGAGGATAATTATCATCATTAGTCAATAAACTTAAAAGCCTTTGATAGCGTGCATCGCTCGACTCTTTGGAAGATCCTACGATCCTGTGGTGTCCCCCTGAAGATGATTGACCTTATAGAGATGTTTTATGACCAGTTTGAATGTAGCGTCATCCTGGACGATTCACTACCTGACTGGTTTCCAGTGGACACCGGTGTAAGACAGGGATGTGTCCTCTCCCCGATCCTATTCTCGGTTGTTATTAATTGGATCATGCGGCAAACAACATTAGATAAACCAAGAGGCCTCAAGTGTTTCTCATTTAGAAGATCCAGACTTCACTGATGACCTTGCAATGCTCTCAGTCAAGGCACGACCATCTGCAGGATAAAGCAGACAGACTGAGTAGGCAAGGCAAGCAGACCGGGCTCAATATTAGCACACCAAAACACAAGTGATGTACATCGATATCACACCTATAAGGCCAATCACTGTCGATGACGAACCACTTGAGTTCGTAGAAGATTTCACCTACCTTGGTATCCTAATTAGCAAGGACAGTGGAGCTAAGAAGGACACGAAAGCAAGACTAGTAGTCCGTGAGCCAGGAGACGAAACCCTTCCTCCGCCTCGGGGAATTTTGGGGACATATATAGAGGATATTACACTGCGGCGCAAAGATATGAATTTTATTTTCCAGTGGTAAAAACAATATTCTACAAAGAGCGCAGCGAGTGAGTAAAATATTGTCTTTTAACACGAGAAAATAAAATTCATATCTTCAAGCCACCGCGTCATTTTCTTTTTATTATATGAACAAGAGCAGTTTTGCACAAACAACAGTGTTAAGAACGGGAAATGACGTCATCGATATCCTCACTAGGGAGGACATGGAAAATTTCCCACTCGAGTCCCGGATGTAGTTTCGTATGAACTTTACGAGTGGTCTAGTTGCCACTAAAACACTCTTGTCTATATAATAAATAGCACTGTCCAATTCGGGAATCTGTTAATCGTCATTATTGTCTCCTGTAACGTTCTTTATCTGAACCAAAAAACCACAGGATACCCATGTCATGATTTCAATAATCAAACACTGCAAAAGTGCACATGCATTTGATATGAATATACACCTGTACGCCGTTTCTATAACGCATCAAAAATCAAGTCACAAGACAAGTCTGTTCACCGGGGCACAAGGCAGATTAGTGACATGGCGAATTATCTGTTACCCTCAGTGTCTTCTACGCACTGAAGAGCACAGGACAGATTAATGCAATTGCGAATTAACTCTTACCCCAGAGTATATTCTTTCCACAACGCTACAAGGAAGATTAATGCGAAGACGAGTGAATAAATAAATAAATTAATTAATTTATTTATTTATTATTATTTATTAAAGTTAAAAATGTTACGAGGGACAGTTTCTTTTGTTTTCAATTTATTTTCGTTTTGAATTGCAAATATATAACTATATCAGGTTTCAGGTTTTGTTCCAGTCATATAAAATATAATATGAAGTTTCAACCGAAAACAAAAACTTCTAGTTAACTGGATTTAGCGTCTTCGTTGACTCCTTTAAAATGTAAAGGAATTATCTATAGTTTCTTGTAAACTTTTGCAATTACTGTTGTTTCAAAACGTGCCCCATGAAAAATCTACGAAAGGCTGTTTTATCACTCGGCTCGATTCAACTTGGACCAATTTTTAAAGTTTCATTTACATAAATTTTGGAAGAATTGAGTGGAGCATTTTCTATAGAAGACAAAAGAGTTTTCATGCTGTTTGTCAAGAGAGACAGAACAGCTTACGTATTCTAATATGTGGTTCGTCTCCACAATTACAATCACGGTCTTTTCATTTGTATATCATTCTTGCATCGTTTCACGCAGTAGAATCCGGATATTTTTGTTTGCCTTTGCTAGTGATTTGACCAGTCATTTCCATTGCCAGAATTTTCATAATTCATCTGCGATAAGTCTTATTTTACTGAGACACATTATAATATTGTCTTTTGTATACTTTGATCTTTGCGTCAGAATGTATTAAACCGAAAGCATCTTGGCATGTTGTTCATTTTTCACACGATTATATCGAGCCAGCAATGTACTCCAGGAATAAAGACGTGTAACGGAAAGAACACCCCTGATTGCAAGTTATATTTGAAAAATTAATTCGAAGGTAAGTTATTAAGAAATTATTGATAGAATATAACACGAAAATAATAAAGAAGCTTGGGATTATGAATATTTATGGACTGTAGAATATACCCTAGGGTAAGAGATAATTAAGCTGGGGATCGTTACCATATGCCATTTATAATTTGACGATAGTAGTTAAATTTCGCATATTCACTGTAACATCACATGTCAAATACGGCTAGCCGAAAAAAAATATATTGTGTTCAAAAACACGGAAATTCCCATAAAAAATCTTTGAAACATCAAATGTGTATAGAGCGCTTTTCAAATGAGTGTCGTAAAACCAAAACCAAAGTAATTACCCCAGCCAATCACAACAAACACAAATTACCCAATGAACCAATCACAACTCGAAGCAAGTACATGTAACCGGCGTCAAGCGCGGGAAAACGCGTGCCAGCGCGAGCAAGTCGCGACTGATTGGTTTGAGTTTTACTCCTGATTGGTCGAGAAAGTGGCGCGAAAGGTTTTAACCAATCACAGAGCGAAGTAAAGCAAAACCAAAGCAAAACACGAATTACTTTCGACACTCAATTGAAAACCGCTCTATTCCGTATTTCATACTTTGTCGATCAATATTGCGTCATGAAAAATCTTCCTTTTCTTCCCTTAAATAGTTACACTTAAAGTTTTAAGAATACAGTTTAGTTTTAAGGGATAACTGTGAAAGCCAAAATTTCCGTCGTCCATGTTAAAGATATGGCCAAAGTTTTATCTGCAGACGTCTTAGCCGATCTTTCCTCCTCTGTCTGTTGTGGCCCCGCATATTAATTGAGGGCTGCGAATGTTAAATTTGAAACTTAGCGAGTACGGCGAGACGATCGTTTCCTTGTGCGAGCCCGGAACACTTTCAATTTTAGATTGCGACACCGAGCTTTTAGAGAGACTTTCAGATCAGTTTCGAACAACTAAACATGTTATCTGAGCACATCAGAACTTCGAGACTCATGTTATAGCTTTCTAAAAAAACTCGAAACTCTAAGCGGCTTTGCAAAAAGATCGAGATCCTAAGACGGCTAAGTCGAAAAAAATGTGGTTCCGAAACTGTTTTGCCTAAAAATTCGAGACTCCGAGACGCAAAGAATCGCTCAAAAAACGAGACTGTGAGACCCTCACAATTCACCTGAAATTTTGCGAGAACCTAATTTTTGGACCATTCGCCACCCCTTTAATTGAATTTTCAATTAAATTTAGCGCACTTTTGAAAAGAGATTCGAATTATTTGGCCATTTATTTCATTGGGGATCTGAAGCTAACAAAAGCCAAGTAAGTGGCTGTCCATGTAAGAACGGATAAGGCAAATATGGCCCTTCAGTGATTTTCATCAGACAATCCAAGCCTTTTGAATCCACCATACAATGGTCTAGCCGCGTAATAACGGATGAGGTACATTTTAGCCCTTTACCGATTTTCTTAATTTTGTCGATGAAGACAACCATTATAACTCATGAGCAAGTGCTACGTTTACATGGGCCAATGTAAAATTTTTTCCAGTTATGCGAGACGGTTTTCCAGCTGGTCACCTCCAAACTACAAAATTTGCCTCCGGAAACGCTGCGATTTGACTGCATATGTCGGGCGCTGTTTTCAGCTGCGGTAACTGTCAATCATATTTAATTTCACTATTTTGCTCAGCTATTTGCACTTTTTGCACTGTTTAAGACAAATTGATGTGCTCTTATTAGCCGGTCAGAAAACAGAAATTATTGCCTGACGTGTATATTATTTAACAATTATTCTACGAGGGCGCGCTGGATATCGAATGATAGATAACCAACGAGGTGCGAGCACCGAGTTGGGTATAATCATTGGATATCCAGCACGCCCGAGTAGAATAATTATTTTTATTAAAAACTCAACCACTATGATTGTTACAAAATCAAAAAAGGAAAAAAAGAAAGAAAGAAATGAGAAAAGAGATAAAAAGGGATCAAAAATCGGTCACATGACTGAGCGAAAAAGGCGTGTTGCAGCGTTTCTTTCCAAAGCTGAATGCATCAATGAAACTGCTCTGATGTGAACGAAGTGGCACAAGTTTTGGAGAAAAAATCTTCTAATATTATTGGCTCTGAAATGTGTTACGTGTTTGAGTTTTTCTTGAAACATCGTTGTAATCATCGTTCAAAGCGGATTGAACGAAGGATTGATTATTTTTACCATATTAGCTGCGGAAGTTAAACCGAGCAAGTTTGTAATCCGTTCGCACAACGGCGTCATTATGCGTCGACATGTGCCTGTTTGAACGAACTGACTCGCCATGAATGTGTAACAGTTATTATTAAATGCTTCTTTCCCATTTCACTGTGTTTTATTTTATGTCTTGTCTTGACAGTTCGGAGTGGCAAGCCTTCATCACAAAACTTACCGTTTGTAAAATGCTAATGATCGACGTAAAAATTGTGAACAGAACGCTAAATGCTTAAATTTCTAATTGTACACAGTTTCTTGTCGTCTCAAAGAGGTCAGGTGCTCTGGAAGAATTTTGACTTGTGTTTCAGTGACGCTGTTGGAATTTCTGGTTAATTTAAATTCAATTGACTCCAAAGTGAGTTTTCTCGTCCATTTTTCTCGCCGGGTTGCTCCCGGGGAAAACACTTTCAGCTCACTTTGTTGTTGAGTGTTCATTGAACATATACTTGGTCACAGCAGGTATATGAGCTGATAGCCTAGCTCCGTTCAGCCGATCAAAATGCTATAAATCCAATATACTTAGTCCAGTTTTTAATAAATTATAGTATAGTATAGTATAGTATACATAGTCTACTGTATAATATATATACTATATAGTATATTGTAATTACATCATACCTTTTAGGTGATAGCTTAGGAGGCAATTTACAAAGAGGCTAGTTGCTCGATTGTAGTGAATAGGAGGAGAACGTCGAGAAAGAAATCCAACGGTTTCTTAGGGAAAACTTTATTTTTGTTCCCACCTTATCACATTTCTCTTTTGTACTCTAAACTTTAGTATACTGAACGAGAGAAATAATACATTGGTGTCCCCATTAGCGAAAATGTATTAGGTTAAAAAACTGTCCAACAACTCTTTCATTTTTCAGAGCTGATCCAGATTTGCAACATTATTTCGACTTTCCATTCGTGTAGTGAGTTCTTTGGCGTTTTCCTAGCTATAGCACTTACCTCTTTAATTCCTTTCCTTCAACAACACAACGGACAGACTGCTAGTCCTAGCAGATACTGTTGTTTTTGTCCGATGTAAAAATATACGATTAATTCTTCCGTTATTAAATTCAGTTAGGTTTTGTACTTAGAAAATGCCTTTCCGTTGCTACTAGCATGAGCCCATTTTGCAGCTTGCTAGACTACTTTTGAAAATTAAAGCTTGGGGGTAGCTCATTAGTTTTTTTCATTTCAATTTCGTTTTGTTATTAGAAATACTTTCCCGTTTGTACTAACTTCTCGATCGACGAATGCTTGTCTTGATCTTCCTCTTCTTATGTTTTAATTGAAGTCCGATTTGCACTGAGCCAGGAGAACAAAATAGAGCTGATCCATTGATTTCTTCATGCATCTCTCACCTGGCTGGAAAAATAAACAATATTTGATTTCGCCTGGTAAAGAGAAGCAGAACTTTCACCTGTTTGCAATTAGTTGGAATCTGTCTGACTGGGCGGACAAATACTATTTCATCAGCCATGGATAAAAAAAAATAACCAGCTAAGGGTAAACTGGGAACGTTATGTTAGAATTCTAGCTCAGCTGGCTTGGATCCCTTGATGGTCGAAGACTGGAGCGATTTAGCGACTAAAAGCCATCTAGTCTTATCCCCATCTCCAAATTCAAAACGCGGCGCGTCGCTCCGACAACAAGCGGCTAATAAGCTTGCGGGATTGTTGCCTGGTTCATGAAATTCTAAGCCATTGTTATTAGAAACGTGAAATTGTTTTCTAATCACACTTCTAAAGGAAACGCACAACACTTTTTAATTACAAAAAGGAGTTAAAATTAGAAAAACGCCCCCACTCCAATAATTTAAAAGAAGTCTGCCAGTGAAAATGCTACTAGTAACGGAAAGATATTTTCTACTTACAAAACCTTGTTGCTTGCTGTCTTCTCAAGGAAATGTTAATCATAAACAATTCTTTTCGCGTTCCTCAAACTGACATTTATCCTGACCATGGAGAGAAAACTTTGGCCCCAAATTGTTTCTAGAGATTTCAGCTATTCTGCAAGAATTGATGAAAGAAACCCCTTCATCCGATTTCCAATAATGTGAACGCGAAGAGAATTGTTTATGATTCGTTCGGTTAGCAGCAGCTAAAAATTTCAATCAATTATTTCTCGAAACACTCTCGTAAAAATTGTCAAAAATTGGTACAACTGAAGATAATTATATGAACTACATGTCCTATCAATAGCTTTTAAAATGAATGTCTGGATTTCTTACAAATTAAGGAAAAGTGAAAATAGTAATGACGTTACCGTGTTGCTATGGCTACGTCGATCTCGAAAAAGACCCACTCTTTTTAAACTTCAATCTATACCCTACAAATAGGTATAACTAGATTTCCTGTTCCGTTTGAGGCATCTTTGTATTTCCTGTTCAAAGAGAGTAGGTATGGTTAGTGAAAAACCGGGTCTAGTCACCTTAACATGCAACCAATGAAGCAAGGCCGATTTGACGCTCAGAAAAAAAATAATGTTTACCTCCAATATGTTGTCAGGCACGGACTGACTTCTTTAGAGAATCTAACGTTTTTTCTTGAAGTTTTATTGCTGGAAGAAGCCTGACGAAATATTGGAACTGAATTATATTATTTTTCCCAGTCGTACGAACCAGCCTTGCTTCTTTGGTTATTTAACAATTATTCACCGAAATGGAGGTAAAATATCTACCACTCTTCACCGACACTGAGGTGATTAATTGTTTTTATTAGTACATACCAAACCAGTGGACAGCCAGCACCAAATAGTTCTTTTTTCTTAGAAATGAGAAAATACTCGCGCGCGAAATCCAGAAAAATGCCAGAAAGTCAAAAGCAGATACGATCCCGAGTCTGAGTAGCCAATCAGAGCGCACGAAAAGCACTATCCACTGCTTTGGTATATACTAACTTCCTTTATACAATGGACAGAGTGAAACGGGTGTTATGATTGGTCTAGGGAAGTATGTGGTTAAAGTACAGACCCACGAATGACGGAATGAGCCGCAAAGTACGTTCTGCGCCCGAAAATCATTACTACGAAGATTTAAAAAACATTTCTAAGTTGTGCGGGATAACCGCTATACAAAACAAATAGATTCTATTTGGCCGTGCGTGGGTACATTAATGACGCACAGAGGACGTCAAAACGTGGTAAGAACACCATCTGTGCGTTATCAGAGTATCCACGCACGGCCAAATTAATGAAATCTATTTGACTGGATCCACCAGGGTCCAGCTTCTTTACATTGTCCGTTTTTCCTAGCAGAATTTTACAAGGAGTCTATGTTTGCTGGCCGGGGTGTTTTATTTTTAGCTAAGAAACACGAAAAATTATTTTTGCTGGCCCGTGACATGTGCAATATTTCATCTTCTGTTTTCATAACCAAGCTGACAAATTTATAATTACCATCTTTCTTTCTTTGTCATCACGCAAGATGCTTCTGATATTACTGTTTTTCCCAGGAACGCAGAAAAACGCCTGATAAAGCCTTGAAACAATTTTTATTTACTTATTTTAAATAGAGAAATGCATTTTTACAAAATTATTTGTTGAAAAACACTTGCAATGCGCTAAAAATATCCTGCCTTCCCCTCTTTTTTATGCAAACATATCTAGACCAAATAAATTGTGTGGTGAATGGGGTGTTGCAGACCCGATTTCAGCTGTTAATTTAAGGCAAAAATGGGATATATCTATACAGTAAGGTGGAAAGCCTATTTTTATCCGTTAATTAACTGCGCGTTTGACGAAGTTTGACTAGTAATACATGCAAAGAAAGTTTGTGGCTAAAAGAGTTAAAGACGATTTCCGCTGAGCATTCAAGCAAATAATACTCATAGCATGGTAACATTTTGAATAAAAAAGAAGAAATTATCAATACTTAAGCTCCCATGCTGACCCCGCGAGAGAAAATTGAATTTGAAGTTATCCATAATTTAATTGAGAAGACGCTTCATGTCAAGTCAAAATAAAATGGGGCCCGGTTTTAGCACACTTTTACGAGATTTGACATTAATTTCTCGAGAATGCTTGAGAATTTAATCGCGGGGTCACCTTGCTATGAGAAGTTTTTTGGCAAATAATTTTGCACTTATTGCTCGAATGTTGAGCGAAATCCGTCTTAACATCTAGCACTTATCAGAAACACCGGGTGAATGTAACCGCTCTTACTTTCAGACAGTCAATGGCCGGGTCCGACACTGAGAAAGGAAACCACGTCTTTGATGTAAAAAAAAAAAAAAAAAAAAAATGTTATCATCTCGGGAGTCATAGTGTTTTGCCTGCAGGAAAAGTCTGCAAATGAAAAGAAACGATTGCAAACTGTTAAATTATGAACTTTCTCCTATTAAAATTAGGTGTTAATAATTTAATAGTAGAAAGGTAAAACTTGAGGCAATGACGTTAATGGTTAATTTTAAAAAGAAATACGAAACAAAAGTCCCCTGCTAATTTCATTTCTATAAACCGTCCTCAAACGTTTCACTGACGTTTGTCAGAGATTCACAGACGTTTTCTGACTAGCTCCCTCTCCGCGAGAAAGATCGAGGTATAGGAATTTACTTTTATTTGGACGCTTCTCGTTACTTATATATTGCGAGATTAGAACTTATTTTCGTTTCGTTTGCAAGGGGAACGCGTGGGTTCCTTAATGGTAGCCAGTGACTTTTATTACTCAGAAAAATTTTCTTTCAAACAGAAGCTTTTAAAAACGCTTCACCACGAGCTAAACTTAATGATCAGATCGCTGCAAATCATTGTGAGAGACTTAAGACCACAGAACAATTTGGAGAGTCTACATATACACTGCAAATAGCGAATTTGGAGAGACTGTATATAGCGACTTGTTTATTTCTGGTCATAACAGTACGAAATGGATGGGGGGGGGGGGTAGAGAGAGAGCAAGACACACTTCTCGCCCATACAAATCACTTTTCAGCCTCAAATGCTTACGCACTCGAGAAAACGTGCGTGACTTTTATTTGATTCAGAAAGTGGAGCGATTTTTTTAAACAAGCATAGAACCAAGTAAGGCTTTACCAAAGCAAAAGTGAATTATCCTCGATATTTAATGGAAAAACCTCTTAAATCAGAAAACTAAGACAACAGAGGGGAACCCATCGATTTGTTTCGCTGCAATATCTTTTTGGAAGACCTCAAATAATCGCCTCAGATTGTGAAAAAAAAACTAGAATTGTCGTTTGATGCAAAGTCACCTTAAAGACGGTCGTGAATGAAGGACAGCTAAGGCTCTTGGAAAGCCAACAGCTGCTGAAAAATTTGGGGGATAAGATTATGTTTCCTGAAAATTCAGCTAGTCTGCTTTCCAGACTGCACTCGCCATCATTAATCTTTCCAGACTGCACTCGCCATCATTAATCTGGGCCCGGTTGATCGAAAGCCGATTAGCGCTAACCTTGGGTTAATTGTTGTCCAAGGTTTCTGATTCTCTTGTTGAAAAGCGTTACCGTTGCTAGTTTTAAGTGATAATTTGAAAGCAGCCAAAGTCAAATTGTTAACTGTAAATAAATTTACTGAAATCCACTTCGTTATGGATTAAAAGTAAATTAAAAATTGACGCTAATCTGGGGTAAGCTTGACCCTGCATTGAACGACCGGGCGTGTCGCCGACGAAACCACGAAGACGCGGGGTGAGGGCAGTCTGGGGATCGGAGCAGACTAATTCCTCTAAAGAATCCGAACGAATCTTACTGAATCTCACTGGAATCTTACTATGTTAGCTGAGGCAAAAATCACTTTAAAAGTCCTGAAACAATCTTAGGGTGGACTCATTTGCAGCATACGCGTATAGCTGTCGCTTTAGCGCGCGGGAATTTTCTTTTGTTTTTTAGCCAAATAACAATAGAAAATTCGCACTTGCCAAAGCGACAGCTAATTACACGTATGCTGCAAATGAATCCACCCTCAAAAACAGAGATACGACATTTGAGGTATTTCGCTTAAATATTTTGTTGGGTGTCCCTGATAAAAAGGAATGGGCTTTTGTTTTTTTTGCATCGAGCTCTTACCTTTGCTGTTCAAAGCTGCTTTTCAAATGAAATATGACAAAAATATTATCACATGAGTTCAGGTGAGGGCAACGCGAGACCATTGGTAGAGAACTGTTGGTCGACTAAAATGGCCAGGTCATGCTCTTTTGATTTTATTCTTTCGTTTATCGTCTTCCATTACTTTAAAGGGGCATAGTCACGAGGATTTCGCAGAATTTTAATCAAGACTGTGCTAAAATTATCGGTAGCAAACTGCATCCATGCCCAACATTGTGCTTGAACATTTAATGGAACATATCAACTTAATTTTATTAAGAGAAAACAAACCATGACCATTTAATATCGATTTAATGTCAACACACTGAAAGAATTTGAAATGTTTAGCCTAATTTTTTCAAGTTGAATCTATTTCCATCCGTGCCATCCGTAGCAACAGACGACAAAAAATAGTTTCAGTGAAGTAATATAGTCTTTGGTAACAAAACTAGACCATTATCTGTGGGCGTTCATTGATGTGAGGACATATTTTTGATTTTTGAAGTGAACTAAAATAGCGTGACTATGTCCCTTTAACTTCGTCCTTTTGTACATTTTTACAGTTTGTTTAATGACCTGGGCACTTTTAATTAGCTGAATTCCTTTCCATGAAGAAGCAAGATCTCTACGACCTCGATTATCCATCACCGCCTTTACAGTGACTGTTCTTATTATTTTAGCGGACCTTAATCCTTGCACTCCCAAGCAAGTGTTGCCAAAACACTGAAAAACACTTAACATTTTCATTTGACAGCACCACTTAAAATCAGTATTTTATTTGAAAGTTCCTACTCAAGAATGTTTGTTACAACTACTTTGTAGAGCATTTATATCAGGGTCCTACGGGAAGGGGGGGGTGGTCTTTGGATCCTCGAAGCACCGAAATCTTTAGAGCCTAAAGCCATTTTCTGCTCGGACAAGAATGCTGCTTCTGGCTAAATGGAGCCCTAGAGTGAAGTTATTGGAGCCCTAGATCCCTAGGGCAAGTTGCATACACCTAACGTCTGGCGTAACTTCTAACGTCAGCCGTCTGCCCAGTCAAAATCACTATTTAACATCTGGCGTAAGCAATTACTCCCGGCGACGGGGAGGGGGAGGGGAGGGGACGGGGAGGGAAGAGGGACACGCTTCCCAGCAACGCTACAGTAATTTCAACTTGTTTGCAACCCATAGGTTTGCTTTTTCCGAAAATGACAGGTGTCGCTGCTTTCGCAATTCTACGGTATTTTTTGTTTGCATTATTAATATTCTCTTTGATGCTTGAGCTCGAAATCCCTTAACACGAAATGTTTCCAATATAACTACGTAACCATACACTGTCGAAAAGACTAAACAACATAGTTTTAATATTTTATAGCGAAAATGTGTTATTTTGGGCCGGCACTGACGACATCCGCTGAAGTAATTTTTCACTGCTGTATTGACGTGCGAAAGATAGCTTTAAAGCCCCCAGGATCTGGAAGCAGAAGGGTCAAAGATGTCCACAATGCTTTAGTCATAATACGCTTGCGTAATTAAATTTCAAGAGTAAAATTAAACGAACTTGTTAACAGATCTTTGCTAGTACAGGTGTTAAATTTGTTTTCTTAGAATGAAATACAGTAAAATAAAAACAGCCAGCTTTTTTAATCGAGGGCAGCACGTATCGGTAACGCTGATAAAGATGTAACGGCTTAGTTACAGACAAAACCAACAAAAAACAACAAATGGTGCTTGCCTTTATAAACACTCAGGAAGTGCATCGCAAACAAAAATAGTTCAAGAGAGTTAATCTGTACTCAAAGAGGGTCTTTAAATAACTGTTTATAGCGCACTTTTTGTGCTTGGGCTACGTCTGGTCATATAATAAGTGCAGTAAGTTTAAAGACGTCGATGAACTAGGAGCAGAAGCCATGCGATGGAAGAGGTGCAATTAATTAAAGGTGCTGGGGTCACGCTGATTTTTGGTTTCATACAAATTGACCATTGAACTGTAGAAAAGTGAAAAAGAACTGCATGTAAGGAAGCAATGCAGGAGTACAAATGGTCCAAATTAGACGAGATGAAGGCTGATGAAGATTGATTAGTGCATCAAACTTCGGCTGACAGGATGAAATCTAACAACGTTCAATTTCTATGAGGGCGTGGTTTATTATTCATTTGTACACGTGAACTGTACGTGGCTGAGATTTTATTCGCAAATTTTTCATTGACACTTAATAGTTTAAGTTTAATTTGCAGCTAATAATTTAAGAATATAGACAACAGCAACAGCCAAAAGTTCGTGACCTAACCAAACTATGCGATCACGCAAATCAACAGTTCTAGCCAAATGGTTTCGCTTTCAGCACAGCGTCCACATCCTGGATATATCTTTGGCACAGTTTCATTTGGAATACAACATCGACTCCTAGAGTCCTAGAGCACTCAAGTTTCTGCGCGAATGAGATAAGAAGCCACAGAAAGACCTACAGTTGTCAGTTGCTGCAATTTCTTGCAGAGTGAGGCTGTATAAAGAAAGTCAACAAGACTCAAACAACTCAAGGAAGAAACTCATTTAGCGTAACGTGGTGCAAGCAAAACCATCCACCGTCTTCTCCAGGATTTTAACGGTAGGTATTTAGTTCTATTTTTGTGATTATAACTGGAACTCGTGTCATTATAGCACATACAGGAAATGTCTTTTCACGCCATCAAACTTTGACAACGTGAAACGCGAAAATCGCCTTTTTATCAGAAGGATTCAACAAATTCTCCACTGAAATACGCGAGGATATTGTATCGCGAGATATCGGCCCTTCATGATCAGGATCACCAAATTAAGTTGTCGTGAAAAACGCCCGCATAGGTAATGTGAACCGCTGGGCAGATAAGGAATGAAATGAAGAAATGGTCATCGCAATTATGAGCGCAATTCGGGCAAGCTTTGACTGTAAAGCCTCATTGAAGATAGTATGATCATTGCCTGACTAGATAACTTTAAAATATTTGTAGCTAAACAAAGCGTGTACATTTTGGGGGAGAAAATCCGATTTTAGTAGTGTAAGGTCCAGCAGAAGGTAAAAAATATCGTAAAGATGATGACAGTCTGGAATTGTAAGTGAAGAATATACATCTTAGCATGTTCCGCTCTTTACGTTAGTGTTGAGATTTCGCTGTCCTTTTACAGAGTATTGAAGAATCACTAAGAGTAAACTCACTGAAACACCTCTGCCCCGCCAGCGATTTAACATAAACACACTACAAAATAATCCCTCTTAATCCTAATTAACAAATCGTTTTTTTAGCTAGGGTCATTGGTTCCCGGCTTTTAGCGAAAGCGGCCAACATTTTGAAAGGGGCGCTACCCTATTTGCGACCTTGCCGCTGAAATGCCTACTGCTATTTCAGCAGGCAAAACATATCCTAGCTCAGATCAAAATCGTTAGAATCTTTGCCCAGTTTCAGACCTAGACGCACAAAAACATATTTTTGAAGCTGCGCACGACAATATAAACTTTATAAGGAGGTTACTGGGGTGACTCTTACAGTTTTCATTTGAGAGTTAAACACGCTAAGTAGTTTTAATCCGAATTTCAACCCCTAAAAATATGACAAGCAGTTCTGTCCCCTACTAAGGGAGGGAAAGGGAGAGCATAAGAGTCGATTTAGACCGTGTACGTACGACTTCGCCCAAATCATTTAAACCATGCCCTGCTAAAATAACTGACGCTTGCTGACTTGAAAATATGTTTTAAGGCATGCTTTTACGCTAACGACAATCGCAGGCACAGACATGCTAAACAGTCGGAATTCTATACATTTTAAATTAGCATGTCGCGAACTTTTATACTTCCAAGCGCCAGACTTAAGAAAGTCATCCGGCACCCAGTCTTCGCCAATGGTGTGACTACATGGAAGGATGATTTATAAGTGATCGTACGTTTGGGCAAACTGAGGAGATTGAAATGAAATTGTGACGAGCGATAAGACCTGTTGGTATGAAATTGGGACAGGGACAGAAATATCAGCAAGTTCATTGAATAGAATTTTCACGGGTATGTTAACTGCCCAAAATGGGATATAACAAATTTTGAAATTCCGACGTCGGACATGTGTACAGCATATCCTCTAATAGGGCATCACCAAATGTTTTATGATAATCTTTTTCATGTAAAACTAGAAATTGCGAAATCGAAGTTATCTCAGTATTATTATCTTCTATCACCTCGTATTACGTCTCGGTACCGTGAAACGCCTCTGTTCGCTTAATTGCCAATAAAACATGTACATGTTGCTTTCAAAAATAATATTTGTTTAGCATGAATACTGGCCTTGGGGCGCGGTGGTGTACTCTTAGCGCGTCAGACATTCGATCGAAATTCTAGAGGAAGGTGGCCTCTGGATTGTCATGTTTTCCCCCTAGAAAAGAACTTCATTCCACATTGCCTATCTCCACGCAGTTGTATAAATTGGTACAGGCGAAAAATGGCTTGGGGTAACCCTGCAAGGTACTAGTATCCCATCCAGTCCAACGTAGCACTAGTCCGAGTTTCTAGTATGCTACAGAGAATGGATTAAGCTCCGGCCGTATAGAGGGTATTCACGGTCGCCATCATTTTTGTAAGGCTTGTTTCCATATGATCGCTACGACCACTACCAAAAAAGTTGAGCGGTCGCTGCGACTTTGATCGCTGAGCAGTTTCCATATAGGCTGGTTTCCATATGATTACTGTGATCGCTACGATCGCTAAAAGTGGTTTCCAGATGATCGCAACAATTGCTGAACGTTTTTTCCAGCGATCGCCGCGATTGTAGCGATCGAAGCGATCATATGGAAACCAGCCTTTAATATTGGAGTTACAAAACAGTAGAATGTTTCTCCTTTGGGAAATAACTTCTGTTATCATGCAAATAGTTTTAATTGTTGTTAGCCTCCAAACTGGCCGCCGTAAAAACCCTCTTTAGGCCACTTAGGCCTGAAGGGGTTAGTGGGACTTAAAAATATGAAACGCTGTCAGTAATAATTCTTCCCGGCGATACAAAAACGACAATTTAATAAGAATGTGGACGATTTGCGACTTTCATTAAATTAAGGGACTACTTAACGAGGAATGTCGGTATCAGATAGAGACACGAAGGCACTTCTGCGGCAATAGAAAATCACCTGCAGATGCAAAATGCCGGTATAAACGATAACGTATGACACATATCGTTTTTTTTTTGCATGGTTTAAACGTCGCGAACGCTGAAAGCGCAAACATTAATCCTCAGAAAGGAAAAGTAAATACGGTAGTTACATTCAGTACCAGCTTGCTTACCATAACAGAAATACCAGCTCTTGACAGTGCTACCGGCAGCCGATAGACAAATTTTGTTGTTGCACGTATTTTTGATAATAAACCGTTTTATCACTGAACAAGGATGGTCATCGTGAAATGAAGTGGAAAAGATAATAAAGGAGCGAGCGGGCTCAGTGGAAGGAAACGTTACTGGTCAGTGGCAGGAGCCACCAACGGTGTAACGAGAGCCATATGTTCGGTTATATTTTTGAAATGGGCAGAAACTAAGCGGTATTTCTAAATGAGATTTTAAAACAAACACATTTCGTGTACATTGAAATGAAAAAAAAAAACCAGCCTTTTTCTCACAGGGCAGGTAAAGGTAGGTCAAGTCTTGTGCCGATTCCAACTCAAGACATCCACTATCTGTAGCATAAAGTGAATCGGAGCACTTATTATCCAACTGTATTAGTTCTTGTACAGAAAGCGCGCGAAACGAGTACAAATATCCCACGATATTGTGCAGTTGGTTACTGTACAGTTGTTTATTGTACAGTACCGTGCGCGCGCTCATCCTGTTACACGTGTAGTTTTCTTTCAAGTTACTGAAAAAGGTTAAGCTGGATAATAAATCTCTTATTCGATGTTTCGGTGTGAAGTATGGCCCTATATTGTACTCGTTGTTTGTACTTTGACTAGCCCTTCGGGCTCGTCAAAATAGAGCACAACTTGTAAATATATACGGCGATACTTCACACCGAAACATCTAATAAGATTAACTAACGTTATGCCCCCTAGATGGCGGGAATTCTACATGAGTCAATCGCGGGATTATTCCTAGCACTTTGTTGCACGGGATAACTACTACACAAAGAGTAAACTTAACAAACAAGTAGATCTTTGCTAGCTAAGGTATTAAATTTGTATTCTTAGAAATAAATCCAGTAAAAATCAGTAGGCTTTATTTATCGAGAACAATAGATAGTAGCAAAGCTGACAAACATGTATAACAGTTAACAAACAAAAACAGCTAAAAATAAACAAATAATGCTCGGCTGCGTCAGAAAGTGCTTTCTAAACAAAAATAGTCCAAAAGAGATTTTCTGTAAAGAAATAGGGTCATTCATGATAGACCGCACGTGTTGGGTCACGTGCAGTCAAATAATAAAAACACTCAGTTTCAGGACGGTGATGGACAATTAACGTTTAAATATCTTCGCTACGTTATTAGAAGTATGATGGGAAGGGTGCAATTAATGAAAGGTGGTCAGGTCATCCTTATTATGGTTTCAGACAAATTGACCATTGAACTGAAGATAGATACAAAAGAAATGTTAGGAAGCCGAAAAGGAGTGCAAGTGGTTCAAATTAGACGAGATTAAGAAGGATCATTGCATCGAACTTCACTGAATCGAAGGTTCTATCAGCTTCCTCGAGGGCGTGGTTCATAATGTGGAAGAAATTTGCCTTATCCGTTTGTACACTTGGACTGTAATGGGTCAGCGAGATTAGGACGGATCAGTGCATTAAACTTCACTAAAGATTCTATCAGCTTAAGTTCAATTTCTGTGAGGGCGTGGTTAGTAATGTCGCAGAAATTTCCTTTATCCGTTTGTGTCCTTGGGATATACCTAACTGGGATTTCATCCGTAAATGTTTCATTGACACTTAACAGTTTAAGTTTAATTTGCACTCATAATTAACTAAAGAAGAAAAGCCAAAAGACCGCGACCCAGGCATTTTAATCGATCACACAAATCAACAGTTCTAGCCTAATGGTTTCGCGTTGCCCTTTTAGCACCCTGAATCAGTATTTCTGGCATAGTTTCATTTGGGCTACGGAGTCGAGTTCAAAAGAAGTAAAGCCTCTGCTTGGAGAGCTACGAAGTCACAGAAAGGCCTGCAGTTAGTAGTTGGTACAGTTTCTTGCACACTAAAGCTGTACCGAAAGTAATCAAATCTCGAGTACCTGAAGGAGGGAATTCTCTCAAGATTTATTTTATTCATCGTAACTTACTGCAGCTTGGGACACCTATTCAGCATTTTCTGCGGTGTTTCACCGGTAGGCATTTAGTATTAGTTCTGTGATTATTACTCAACGCATATCATTATTGCACATACAGGAAATGTTTTTTTTCGCGCCATCGAACACAGATAACGCGAATTGAATAGCGAAAGTTGTCTTTTTATCAGAGGAAACACTTAATAAATTATCCACTGAAATTCGCGAAGATTTTGCAAAAACTTCCTTTAACAGGTAACGTGAACCGCAGATACGAAATGAAGTGAAGGAATGGTCAGGGCAATTGTGAAAGCAAATTATTTAGTCTTCAACGGAATCTAAGCCTTTTTCAAGTTCCGATAAGATTGTTACCTGACTAGATTAATGAAAGATGTCTGCAACATAGCAAAGCCTGTACTTTTCGGAAAACAATCGCCGTCTTTTTAATAGGGCAACGCCGCAGGGAGATCAGAAACATTCGGAAAGATCATTTGACAGTCTGGAATTTTGAGTGCTTGGAGAATGGACATACAAAAATGTTCTCTTTACATTACTTATTGGGATTGAGATCTGGCTGCTGTTTTACAAAGTTCTAAAGGAGCACTAAGAGTGCAGTTACTGAAACACCTCTGCCCCGCAACCATTTAACAAGCGGACACCACAGAGTAATCGCTTTTAATCTTAATTAACTAGCACCTTTTTCGGGTCATGGGCCCCATTTTGATCGTAGCGCGACCTTATTTCCGACCTCACTTCTAAAATATTTCCCATTTTTTCAGTCCTAAATAAATGGCAAAAATCTAGATCCTATTTCAGAAGGCAAAGTATGTACTATTTCAGACCAAAGTAGCCAATGTCTATGCCCTATTTCAGAACGAAACGGCACAAAAACACACCTTTTGAAGCTGGGATAACTCTAGGACCGGTTATTTAAACGGGGTCTAACTTTAACCGCGGTTTACGACAGTGACTGGACCTCTTAAAATGACCACTTAAAAATAGATTTCTAGGTAAAAGCTTTTCTAGACAGTGCTATATGCCTTCTTGTCACTGTTTACAGTGAACAACGTTTAAAAAGATATTGAGGTTAGCCGCGGTTTTCTTAAACACCGGGTAAACGTCGTATATTAAGTAACTCACCCTAACGTTTAACAGTTTTCATTTAAGTTTAAACACGCTAGGTGGTTTGAAACCACAAATTTTAAATTAAACCCTTAAAGGTACGACAACAGCAACAAGCTTTATTTGCATGACGATAACAAAGTATTACAGTATTGCAAAAGCCACTTAAATTTAATTATCAATTATTTAATTAATTGAAATAACTAAAGAAATTACAACCACTGATTAATTTTAACCATTCAAAGAGGTAGCCATTGTAACTAGTTTATCTCTCAATTCAAAGCATGACGAGATGAATGAAATTAATTGAATATTTAAAAAATAGTCAGTACAATTCAAAGGATGTGACAATAAGGTCTAATATGATAGTAGTTGTAGACATGGGATTTTAGGTTCTATTTTAGAAAAGAACATGTCATGTCTCTTATCGAAGAAGAGAGCACCTCTTTGCCTACCAGGGTTGGGAGGGGGGGGGGGGTCGTAAGCGTCGACTGAGACGTACGACTTTAGCTTACGACTGCAGTAGCATAACTCATGCAAACCCACGCCCTCTTACATAACTGGCGCTTACTCACATGAAACCCCGCATCGAAGCATGCTTTTACGTTAACGACAATCGCAGCCACAAAAGTGCTAAACACTCGGAATTGTAATTCTATACGATTTAATTTGGCATGTCGCGAACTTCTAACTGATCAGAAGTTTGGGTAAACACGTAGTGACACCGGGGTCATCCTCTACATACCATATTTTTCACTTGGTTTTTTTAAACTAAATTCTCCTTTACAACTAATGGCAGCTGGTTCCAGATACGAGAAATACGTACACAATACGTACGAAATACATGTACGTACACGAACCATGGAAGAACCTACTATTATAAGAATTTTGCTCAACGTTTAGCCCTCGACTTCTAAGATTGTATAATGTAACTCGGGGTTTGAATAAATTAGCAATATAACATGGGCCATTTTCCTTAAAACGTTTAAAAAAAATTATTAAAGATTGTTCTATACGTCTATGTTCCAGTGTATTCATGTCCGTCATCCTAAGAACTGACTCATAACAGGGTCTGGAAGGGTATTCTCGGGATCCGGGATTTGGCCAAAATACGGTGCGGGATTCGGGAAAACGCTAAATATCTTGACGGGATTCGGGATTTGACTGCTACCAGGGAAGCGGAATTCGCCAAAATTTGGGCACGGGATGCAAGATTTTTTGCTTTTCTGTCGGGAATTCGGGAAATCGCCTCGACCCAAGTAAACGTTCTAGTGGCAAAAGCGAATCAACCAGGCGAGTGCAAAATATCAATCGAAAGGGCCAATATACATCTAAATTTATTAGCTTTTGCAGAAATTAGTCTTTCTTAAATGTATTTTTGGGAAAGAAAAAACGGGATTCGGGATAGCGATGCAAAAAGTGCGGGATGCGGGATTCTCGTGGAAAAGGAGCGGGAATACGGGATCAGGACCCCCCCTTCCAGACCCTGTCATAAGTAGTACTTTTTCCCGTGTTCATTATTGTTCGTAGTCCATAATAGTTAGCATCTTCCAATTTGTTATTGAGAGTCCATTCTCGTCCCCAGAGCCCACGATCCCTTTGGTCTGCGCCAGGGATCGAGACCTCTGGCAGGGACCAGGTAACGCGCAAGCGCAATAGCTACCCATTTTTGTAACCGATAGTAACCGTTATTGTTCAAATTTCTGAGGCTGCGCACAAAAGCCGGAAGTCCGTGATTCGCGGACTTCCTGCTTCGGTCCCTGCCAGAGGTCTCGATCCTTGGCGCAGACCAAAAGGATCGTGGGCTCTGGGGACGAGAATGTTGAGAGTCTACCTATGCCAATAAGTAAAGAATTACAATACTCAAAATGCGCTAATACAACATAACAACATCACCTTTATTTCACTTCGGATTTACAAGGGTAGCTGTATAGGACACTGTGTAAGCTCCTATATAGAGCTAACAAAGTATTTGCAGAAACTAAGCGCTTAAGGCGACGGAGTGCAGCTATCTTAGCGTATACTCCCTTCAGCATTACACTTATATGTTCTTTGAAGGATAAGTTATTGTCCAAACTTACTCCAAGGATCTTTAGGTGTTCTTTGAGGTCGATAGAAGGGCTATCAAACTCCAAGTCATGATGATAGCCCGAAGGGGGGGGGACTCCCATATGAAAGTGACGGGGATGCTCGTCGTCTCGCTTAGGGTTGTAAATTGCAGATTTTGGTCTCACTTAGGGTGTTGAGGACGGAAAGCCAATATTTTTACCCACACAGGTATCGCTTAGGGTTGTGTGTCAAGAAATATCTATATTATACTGTGTTAGTGGTCTAGAGCAGCACAGAAATCGCCGTTGTTAAAATTTACTCATAGAGGACAGCATTCGATTGCAACATCTGTAGCGCAATTAACATCTCTATAGCTCTTATTTAGTTATCTCGGGCTGTTTTTGCATGGTCTCCCTAAGGGGTTAAATAAAGCCGGAGCCATGCCCAGATTGGTCTCCTTTAGGGTGTTAATTCTAATTTTCCGACGAGCATCCCCGTCACTTTCATATGGGAGTCCCCCCCCCGGGGATGATAGGTTGATTCCCAAGGATTATCGCTTGCGTCTTGTTCCCGTTGGCCTGGAGATAGTTGTAGTCAAGCCAGGATGATAGTCTTTCCATATCTTGATTTAAGGTGTATTGAAGTACAACTGGGCTTTTGTCTGCCATATATTGGGTAGTATCGTCTGCGTATAGGCGAAGGGAAGAGATAGTAACAGTTTCGCTCAGGTCATTCATAAAGATGTTAAACAACAAAGGACTGAGCAGACTTCCCTGCGGGATGCCACAGCGTAGAGGTGACCAGTTAGAGGAAACGGTCATGCAAATATGATCATAAAAGCTGAAGGGCTGATTCATGTACGCAATATGCTTTTAATTTTGCAAGCAGCAGATTATGGCAAATACAGTCGAAAGCCTTGGACAGTCGATAGCGACCACACCCACTTCCGAGTTCTTTTCATCAAGGGCGCTTCTCCAATCGTCTGTTAATTTGATCAGCGCTGTAGCGCAGCAGTGTCCCTTGAGGAGACCTGACATGGAGGCGTATGGTTGATCAAACTTCACTTTTTCAAATAGTTTGGAGATTGCAGAGAGGACGCTGACTGGTCGGTAATTGTTTTTGTCGGTCACATCGCCCTTTTTATAGATAGGGGTGACATGACTCATTTTTCAGTCATTGGGCAGGGTACGTGCGCGAATGCAGGAATTAAACAGAGTCGTTAATGGAGTAGCCACGGCTGGAGCAGATAGTTTTAGAATCTCTGAACATACTGCTTTCAAAAATTATGATTTAGTTACCATGACTCTTGGCCATAGTGGCGTAGTGGAATATAGCGGCCAGCGTGTCGGACATTCAGTCGAAAGATCAGAGGGTTGTAGCCTGCGTGCATACGTCTCCTATTTCCTTGCTCCCCGCGGGGCGCAAGGAAATAGGAGACGTCTGCACGTAGGCTAGAGGGTCGGTGTTGTTGTTTCCTTTGATAAGAAAATTTGCACTACATTGTTTCTACCCAGGCGCGTGAATGGGTACCGAGGAAAAATACTTGGGCTAACCTGTGATGGACTAGCATTCCATCCGGGAAGGGAGGGGGGAGCCAAGTTTCCTCATACTAAAGAAACCGGTTAAGGTAATTCCCTTCAATTGCATTGCGCATCGTTTCTGTACATCATTTTTTTGCGTGATTAGCTAGCGCACGAGCGCGACAGGTTTTCTATGATAACTGAGCAGTTCTGAGAAATAACTGGTCGTTTTCTCCTAAACGAGCTCTGTGACCCCCACTTTTTAATACATAAATTTAAATGGCACATCGTCGAGTACAATATATCGCGATTTCAAGAAAAGCTAAAAATTCTGCTTTGAGATATTTTTATATGAATGCCAAAAAGAACACGTCTGTAGGCACAGCAGGGTATGTACGCACGCGGCAAATTCTTTATTTATTTATTTTTTGTTTTTCATATCCTCAATTCCTGTTCAACTAAAGTAGTATACAGTGCAAGAAAAATGTCTACTTTGTTGAACTGCTCCAGTATTTCAATACAAGCAATGACTTTTTAAGCAATTATAGCTCTCATTTCTGATTACTAGGATTTCTCAGGAAAACCTTGCGGGTCTTATAGTTGCTCATAATGGCTATCCATGTTGTGCCAAAACAAGCTCGGTGACCCCTATTTTTTATTGTACTTTTGAAATGTTCTAAGCATAATTACCAGTTAGACCAGGTCTTAGAAAATTTTAAACATTCCATCTACATTGTATTTCGATGGATCACCTTAAGAAGCACCTACAATGGTGGACAAAAGACTTGGGACAGAGTCGAATCTTCTTAGTCTTTTTCGTAGGCATCCACACCCCCCCCCCGTCCCCCCATTTACAATGTTGAGCCCATTTGTCCAGAATACTTCTACTTCAGTTATGGAGACATTTAAGGTGATTCTAACTTTTGAGTCTGTGAAGGAAATCCTATGGTATGACCATTCAAGTGAAACCTCATCAGCAGTGCTTTTATGTGGTACTACTATATTTAAGTATTTTACAAAATGAAATTTGAAATTTGTCTTGAATTTAGATTTGAGGCACTCTTGGGAGTATAGTAAAAGGGTTTGAGCAAAAAGCAGAATTTCCTCCTTGGTGGCTTAAATTCTAAGCTGTGTCCCAAGTCTCCCAAGCACTTTTGTTCAGCATTGTAGAGCCAAAGTGTGACTCCTGGAGACGCTGTACTAATTTTCGATACAAAAACTACGTTCTATAAAAAGCAGACGATTTTGACTATTCGTAATTCAAGGGGTTACATACGAGAACTGTAGGCCGTATAGAGACTCGGATCACGTCCACGGTGCTAGAAAATCACTTCCAGGTGCAACGTGCGTAAACCTGGTGTTTTCCGCTGCTGACGGTTTTCGAAAACGTTGGACAAAGATGAGTACTAAATTTTCTTGGCACATCGTTTAAAGATGGCGAAACCTAAACGCACCAGAATTAATCCACGGAAAGGAATGCAAATACAATACTAACTTGCTTGCCATAACGGATATAGGGGTCGTGGGAATACTGCCGACAGCCGAGAAACATTAGCTCTAATTTTATTGTTGTTGCACGTGTAATCGATAATAAAACACCTGGACTGGGATTCGAAGCTTCGTATTTTCCGCAGTTTAACTGCGTTCTAACTGCGTTGCCCTTCGACTACACTGTACCATCGCAACGATTTTTAACTGTGACCATTTTCCCAGCCAATTTTACACGATTTTCGCTAATTCTATAAAGCGCAGGGACACATGGCGGCCGGAAATCAGTGAAAACATCTGGAACTCACTTTTGCTGATGGGAGCGATTACTTTTCCCTCGTGAGCTAGTATACATAAACATAAATACCTCTCCTAATACTTGAAGTGTTCAAACTGCCAAAAATCATAAGAAAAGACCTTTTTTCAATCGAGACGGCTTTGTCACGTTGCCATCTTAATGTCACGTACTGGGCGCAATTTCGAAAATTCAAGAAACTGTATTTTAAACACAAAGGATGATACCGAGCTGAAAACTTGTGAAAACATATATTTTGAAGTGTTCTAAGACCTGGTGACGACAAAAAAGTTACTGAGCAGGCCTAGCGAATTTTGATTTTAGAATTTTATGACGTGCAAACCAGCAATACGATTCAAGCAGAAACAATTGTCTGATTCTCATAAACTACAATCCATAAAATAACTTAAAGTGTACATTACTGTATTACCAAAATGCTATTTTTTTAAGACGCATTTCCAGCCATTTGAGAAGACCTAAATTTCAAATTTTCCCGGAGGAGCATGCCCTCGGACCCTCCAAGTATGCGGGAGTCACGCTTACGTGACGCTTACGTGTTCGGTTTCATCAAAAACTCTACAAAAAGCTTTACGACCTAGTTGCCATTTCATCCATTTATGTGTAACCTCACCATACTGATAAGAAAAGCAAATGCAACCAAGGAATGTGGAAACAACGTGAGAGAACTTAGGTGTTAGGGTGGATTTGAAAAATTGTGCGTACCTCTGAAAAAATCCTGGCTACGCCCCTGCCATCATAAACTCAACTCAATCACTGTTACGTTTCTTCAACTTTTCAACTAAAGGAGAATTAGCATGAGCTGCGCATGCTCCCCCTAACCGTCAGACTTGAAAAAAATTCGGGTGACATTTTTCAAGTTGAATCGTGAAAACAAAATGGCGGCCCGAGCGGGGAATTCGGCCGTGGCGGTGTTGGCGCTCGGAGAGACAACTCCAGCCGAAAAAAGATGGCTCCAGCCGATCGCAAAGATCGGAAGGAGTGGTCCAAGCGCCATAAAAGAATTTATTTACCGAACACCATTTTTTATTCTTGGATAGAGGCGAAATATTCGGCTGGTTGCGGTTCCTGTAGCGAAGGTGATTCCGCGGCAAATCTGTTGTTGTTGGAATATCGTCGACGGTAACTCGTGGTTTCCTCTTTGTTTTTTTGTTCCAGTTGTAATATAAATGTTGAGGTCCATTTGTTTTCTTGCTCTTGTATTTCTTTTTAACGTGTTTCTGGCGCTGGGATCAAGCGATCGCGAGCACAACTCCTACAAACATACAACAGACATTATTTAACAACTCATTACAACACAGGAACGGTTGTGTCAGTGCGCTTCGTTACTGGCAGTAAATTGGATTGAATGATAACCCTGATGGTTTTAGTTTTCCACTTTCTGCCACTGAAAATCTCTATCAGTAAATTACATGTAAACACAGACTCGCACGTGGCATCGATAAACACAGCAATCCGTGAATTATATGGCTACAACATTACAACATTCCGTTGACATTCAAGGAGAATATTTTTTTTTCTGATAACCAAACAAAACCTCCATTACCTTCACATCGTTATTTTCTTTTTGTCCTTGTGCTTCTTTAGGGGCCGTTTACATGATACCGGAATGACTTTCATTCCAGAACGAGTTCATTCCATCCCCATATATTTCTCCGTATCTGTTTATATGATACCAAGACGAAATTTCGTCCCCACACAAGTCATTCTGGAATGAGTTCATTCCGGTTTTCAATCCGAATGAAATTCTCGTTCTGGTATAATATTTCATTCTGGTATCATGTAAAATGAAAATGAACCCCGTTCCGAGATGAAAACGCAAACCGTGTAGTCTGGGGCGAGTGGCGCATGCGTATCGTTTTCAAAATGGAGGACAAAACGGTCGTTTTCCAAGATGGCTGAGCTGGTCGATTTTGTCAAGTGAATGCAGTACGAACTTCATTCTGGAACGAAACTCATTCCGGAATGAAACTCATTCTGGTATCATGTGAACAGCCCCTTAGTCTCCATAGAAGCATTCGGCTGTGGGAAACGAAAAGTCTTGGTTTTGTCCTTGCTTCACTCGCGTTCGCCTTGCAAGAGGCATTGTTTCCGCCACATTCGCGGGTCCAGGATTTTCTTGTCCAACTTACAAACACACATGCATATGCAGACCAGTTTAGCTTCATTCATTCTGATTATAAGTAGAGTAATATCAAGAGAACATACCTTGCTGCTGCATGGTTTACTTCTTATTCCACATCTACACTCGCTTCGGCACTCGACTCCACGTCCCTTCGGCTACTACTGATTTTCCTTCCTTTTCGTAGTGCAAGCACTTTTGCACGAACACGATACAACCTGGAAAAGGAGAAAAGACCCAAATCCTAAGCGTCACACTTTGCAGAACATTGATTACATGCAAAAGTATCCAAATATAGTCACTTACCGATGCAGCCATTATGGCGACGAAACGTGCTTCCGTGACCTAAGCCGTGACCAAATCCGTGACGAAAGGTGACCAACTCGCACATGCACAGCTCATGATACTTCTGCTTTAACTTTTAGCAAAAAAGCAATTTTTTCCCTCAAAAATAAACAATTATGAATGTTTCCGAAAACATGTTCCTTTCCTTCAACAGTTTTCAGCTCAAATTTAACCTGAAATGCAACGTTTTTACAATATTATGGCCTACTATCTGCAATACCTAGTCGTTTAAGACGATTATTAGGATGATTATTATGATTTTGAGCTAAAATATAAATAGACAAACAAAAACCTCGCAACGCTGTGTCTTCGACGAGAACCGCTTCATGTCAACAGGTTTTTCCAGCGTAGTTTTCTTAAAGTATCGATTTGCCAAAATCTTGGCCAAGAACGAACAAAAATATGCAGACTGCAGAGCCCGTTGAGTGTGAGTACTTTTATTTAAAAGTCTTACTTGTTTTCAGGATCGTTCGGTGAAACCAAATTTGAACGTGAGATTTCATTTTGAACGAGACAAAGCTTACGAAAGCGAGTTTTTCTAAGAACATTGTTTAGTTCAATATTTCTTTATTCTTGCTATGAGACGCCAGGGTTTGTTCTTAACGCTTATTGTTTTATGATGCATTTTAAGTTCTGTTTTATCGTTAGTCTATCCTTTATCCCTACGGTTGCCAGCGGTTCTGATAAGCTTAATAATTTTTACTTTGATCGTGGGAGATAGCGCCCGTAGAAGGACTGTTTACAAACAATTCTCAAGCCAATTCGCCTCGTTTCGCCTTTAAAAAAATGCAGAAAAAAATAAACACGTTATTTACCGGCCTAGGTCGGTCCAACTAGTGAAAACTGTGCCCTCGGTCTTGAGTACGGCCCGAGGCAGCAGGCCACAGTTTTTCCCTCGGGACCTCGGGCACAGTTTTTCCCTATATATACGGACCTCCCGGCCGGTGAATAACATATATATCTTGCACTGCTTTGCAGTGAGAAGGCACACGGAAGATCAATACAGTGGTAAATTATCTGTTACCCTCAGTACCTTTTACCCACAAGGAAGGGTATACGTACAGGGCAGGTTAATGCAATAGGAGCTGATAAGGTATATTCTATCCACGAGAAACCAAGGCAGGTTAATGCGAGGGTGAATTGTCTGTAAACCTCAGGTATATTCTACCTAGAAGAGCACAGGACAGACAGTGAATCGTTCATATCATTTCAACAATCTTATAAAAAAGCTTAAAATGCTGTGAAGAACTTTTTTTCTTTTCGCTTTCTATATGTGAAGTTGGTTTTGTTTAGAAAGTATACAATCTAAAATGAAGTTTCAACCGAAAATGAAGACTTCCAGATAATATTTTCCAGCTATCTTGATTAAAATCTTTGTTGATTCCCTTGAAAAGTAAGAGAAAAAGAATGAACATGTCTTTCTTGTAAACTTCGGCAATTAATGCTGTTTCAAAACGTGCCCCATGAAAAGTCACAAAAGAGTGTTTTGTCACTCGGCTCAATTTAACTTGAACCAAATTTTTTAAGTTCATTTACATAAATTTAAAAGAATTGAGTGGAAAATTTTCTATAGAAGACAATACAGTTTTTATGCTGTCTGTCAAAACAGACAGAACAACTTACGTATTTCAGTATGTGGCTCGTCTCCGCAATTGCTGTCATGATGTTTGTATTTATACGTCCTTCTTGTATCGCTTCATACAGTACAATCTGAATTTTTGTGTGCCTTTGGTAGTGACTTGACCAGTCATTTCCATTTGCTAGAAGTTTCCTAATTCATCTGTTATAAGTGTCATTTCACTGAGACTCATCAAAATATTGTCAGTTTATAATTTAATCTTTGCGTCACAATGTATCAAACCAAAACCATGTTGACACTGCATATGTTCATTTTTCACACTATTTTATCGAGCAACTAATGTACTACAGGAATGAACAAGTGCGACAGAAATGATATGCCCAGATCGCAATTTATATTTGAAAATTTAATTAGAAGGTAAGAAACTAAGAACCCATTTCGTATTTTAACGATCTGCAATTGCAGTAATTATAACACCAAACAAACACTATAGCGGTGAGAAGGAAGTAATACTAATTAAAAGTAATACTAAAAGGCTTTTACCTGGTTTACAGTCTCTATGAAATTTTAAATGTGAATAATCAACAAAATTAAGCTGCCTTACTACTGGATGCGCTGTGTCCACAAAGTTCTAGCCCTGTCGGTTATATGTTGTTTTCCATTCTTATCACATTTCTCTTTTGTACTCTAAACGTCCGTAGATTGAAGGAGAGAAATAAGCTATTGTTATCCCCAACAACGAAAATGTATTAAATTTTAAAAAAATGTCCTACAACTCTTTAATTTCCGTTGCTACTAGCATTTTACCAGTTTGAAAGCGTGCTAAAATCGATCAATCAAATCAAATCAAATCAAGTTTAACGTCATAATGTGGGGAGTAGTCGCCTAATCTCCCCAGCCAGGGGCTCATGAGTAAACACTGGACGTCCAGGTCGAATTGAAATTTGGAAATGTTGGTTTTTTTAGTGCTAGACTACTTTTGAAAATTATTGCCTTGGTAGCGTTTTTCAATTATGTTTTTTAATTAGAGCATACTTTCACGTTTCTCATAACAATGGCTTTGTTAAAATTTATGAAAAAGGAGAATAACCTCGAGGGGGTAAACTGGCCATTGACAACCGGATTAAAACTGAACCAAGCCACTTAAGTCCCGAACTGTTAACGAAGGCGAATCTTGATCCTAGTCCGCCAACCGTTTGAATAGTATTTCATCAGCCATAGATGGAAAAAAGCTAGTGCAAACTGGAAAAATTATGCTCAGAATTCTAGCTAAGCCAGCCTGAGCGCAGACGTCTCCTATTTCCTTTGCTTTATCTGAAGCAAAGGAAATAGGAGACGTCTGTGTGCAGGCTATAGCTAAGCTGGCTTGGATCACTTGCTGTTCGAAGACTAGACATTGACTAGAACAAGCGACTAAAGGCCTACTAATCCGCCTGTCTCGTCCCCGTCTCCAAATTCTGAACGCGGCGCGTCGATATAACAGTAAGAAATGGCTAGTTAGCTGAGTGAGGTAACTATCAGCAATCGAATAAGTTTATATTTAAAACATCAGTAGATTGCGGGATTGTTGACTGGTTCATGAATTTCTGAGCCATTATTAGTAGAAACGTAAATTTCTAACAAGAGAACATTTTAAAATGCAATTAATGATAAAAATCAGCGAAAAAATGCAGCGACGTTCCTAAGTCATCTTGACTTCATTGTCAAGTTTAAAACTAACGCGTGTTAATTTATCCCGACACATTAGGAGTATAAATTAACCTACAACAACCGTCATTTTTAAACTTGACAGTGAAGTCAAGATGACTTCAAAACGTCGTTGTAAGTGTTGTTTTTTTTTTTTTTTTTTTTTTTTTTTGCTGATTTTTGTCATTAAACGTTGAATTATTTTCTAATTCGAATTCCGGCTAAAGGCTGGTTTTCACTAGCGCCGGAGTCGGAGTCGGAGACGTAATCGGAGTCGTAAGAGCACTTATATGATCTAGTGACAATCAAACAACGGAGTCGTAAGTGAAGTCTTATAGGGCGGCGGAATTGGAGTCGCAAGAATCAATACGTTTTCATTTTCTTCCGATTGCCCTTATGACTCCGTCGCTTACGATCTAGGGAAAAACAGACTGTCGGAGTCGTAAGCAGAAGCGGAAGAATAAACCAATCACAGGGCTCGTCTTCAGACCCTGTGATTGGTTTATTCTTCCGCTTCTGCTTCCGACTCCGACAAACTGGTTTCCACTAGATCGTAAGCGATGGAAGCGTACCAAGCGCAATCGGAAACTCTGCTTACGACTCCGCTGTTTGATATTCACTAGATCGTAACGCTCTACGCTTTTGATTATGACTCCGACTCCGACTCCGTCGCTAGTGAAAACCAGCCTTAAGAAAACACTCAACACTTTTTAATTACAAAAAGCAATTAAAAAATAGAAAAACAATACCATTCTAATAATTTTTAGAAGATGTCAAGCAGTTCACAAAATGTGAAAATGCTAGTAGCAACGGAAAGATATTTTCTAATTACAAAACCAAGTTGTTTACTGTCTTCTCAAGGAAATGTCAATCATGTAACATCGATCATTTTACAACGGAGCGTCCATTGCGTTGTTAAAGGAAAGGAAAATAAGAAGGTAAAGGTTGGTTTTCACAAGCAACGGAGTCGGAGTCGTAACGGCGCTTACGATGTAGTGAAAATCAAACAACGGAGTCGAAAGCACAATCGGAAACTCTGCTTGCGACTCCGTTGTTTGATTTTCACTATACCATAACACTCTATGCTTCTGGTTATGATTCCGACTCCGTCGCTAGTGAAAACCAGCCTTTAGTGCTGCAGTTAGGAAAACGTAACCTCGTTGCAACTCGGAATAATGATTTAAATGTGGATCAGCTTCGCTATTGGGGATACGAATGGATGATTTCTCTCGTTCGATCTATGACAGTTTAGAATACGAAGACAAATGTGATAGGATTGGAAAACAACATATAACTGACATGATTTTGGGACACAGCTCATCTTGCATGGGAAACTGAAAGTTGATGATCAAAGATTGAACATTTAAAATTTCATATAGACTGTGAAACCAGGTAGAAGGTTCTCGAGTAGTGTGAGTCGTTTTGACAGCGCCCGACCTTTACAACTAAATGGCAGTCTTCCCGAAGGCAATTTTTGCAGTTTTGACGTGACGTCGAAAACCGTCTCGTATAAATGATACGCAAAACATAGAGTTAAAACTGATTACCCCAAGTGAATGTGATATTTGTTCATGAGATTGAATGTTTGTCTTTTGCCGAGAATGACCACACAAGACGCTTTTGATATTGCTTATTTTCTTAGAAACGCAGATAAACGCCTGAAAATGCCTTGAAACAACTTTTTTTACATTTGGAATACGTGAAATATCCTGCCATCCCTTCTTTTTAACAATTTGTCGAAAACCGTTTGTTGCGATGGATATCAACCGGAGAGTCCTCAGATAATTTGTTTTGTTTTGTTTTGTTTTTTTTTTTGTGGGGGGGGGGGGAGGGGGCTTTGGTATCAAGGGGGTTTAACTTCTCGCTTCCCGTACCCTTTAATCCCGGTTCCCGCCCTATTTTTGTTGGCTCCCGCCTCTTTGCGCTTTTTCGATTGCGCATTTAATGGTGTGTAATTTCCCCCTAATTCTCCCGCTTCCCGCTTCCTCTACTCCCTCCTCCCGTACACCTACCGCCCACTCTTCTCCCAGGCTTCCGCTCCCGTGTCTGCCTCCACACAATTATGAAGTGTCTGGCCTCATCTCTGTGTCTCAAACACTAAAAACCTAATGAAACAACATCCCACAGACCAGCTGTAAGAGTGAAATGGACCAGGCATGCGTCTTTCGAAAGCTTTGAAACTTTGCGGACCGATTTCGGGAACAATAATTAGGGGTGGTGAATGGTCTTACCAAAAATTAGAGTCTCGTAAAATGTCAGCTAAATTGTAAGCGTCTCGTTTTTTGAGCGATTATTTGCGTCACGGAGTCTCGAATTTTTAAGTAAAACAGTCTCGGACTCTACATTTTTTTCGACCTAACCGTCTCAGGATCTCGTTCTTTTTGTAAAACCGCTTAGAGTCTTGAGTTTTAAGAAAACTATAAAATGAATTTCGCGAAGTTCTGTTGTGCTTAGGTAACATCTTTAGTTGTTGGAAACTAATCTGAAAGTCTCGAGTTCGAATTTTTATGTCCTACAATGTTTTGGGCTTGCATTTAGAAAACTCATTCTGGCAATTTAAACATTGAAAATGTCTCGGGCGCGCACAAGGACACGATCGTCTCGCCTTCTCGCAAAGTCTCGAATTTACCATTCGCCATCCCTAGAATAATTCACACTGTATCTTGTAAACAAAAAGTTTCTAAGCATGGAATTATGCTATGAGTTTAACCTTTTGCATCTTAAAGGGTCTAACAACTTTGTAGAATGAGTGCGTCGTGTTTTTTATAAATCCCGCCGGGCCAGCATGAGGCCTGAAGCGGCACTCTAGGAATAACTTTTGTGTTTTTAATCCAGTGAAGCTCAAACTTTGCAACATAACAGACTTTTCAATTGCAAACAATCGTATGATTTTTGTTTTTCGATTTTAGGGGGTTTTTGGCGGGAAAATGACGTCATTTGTATGACGTCATTTTCCCGCCAAAAACCGTTTAAATCGAAAAACAAAAATCATGCGATTGTTTGCAATTGAGAAGTCTGTTACGTTGCAAAGTTTGAGCTCCACTGGATTAAAAACACAAAAGTTATTCCTAGAGTGCCGCTTCAGGCCTCATGGTGGCCCGGCGTGTTAATGGTTTTTCGTGGCCGAAAACAGCCGTTTAAATCCGCACCATTGATAAATGTTTATATGCAAACATGTCTAGACCAAATAAGTTGTGTGGTGAATGGGGTGTTGGTTTAATGCAGCCTATTCTTAGCCGTTAAATCGTGTATAAAAGAGTTTAACATCCATAGGGAAAATTGAATGCGAAATTAGCACTTATAAAACACCGGGACTTTCTTCAGTTTCAGACTTTACAGCACTTAATAGGTCCGACCGGATGAGGAACCCTCGTTTTCGCACTGTTTTCCCTGCATGAGAAGTCTGCAAATGAAAATAAACGATTTTAAACTTAAATTATGAGCGATAAAATGAGGGAAAGAGAGAATTTTTCTTTCTCCTATTAAAAGCCGTTAATAAATTAATAGTAAAAAGGTAAAACTGAGACAATGACGTTAATGGCTAATTAAAAGAAATACGAAACAGCCCTCTGTTAATGTTTTAAGTAATTTCTATAAGCCGTCCTCAAACGTTTATCGGGGATTCGCAAAAGAAAATGGATTTCCCAATGTTGGAAACACTCCCTCCACGCAACAGAGACAGGTAAATGAATTTATTTTATTCTCATGGCTTATATAGTGCGAGATCGATTAGAGTTTATTTTCGTTTCATTTTCAAACTGAACGCGTGGGTTCATTTTGTTAGCACATAGACCATATTCAAATATCGCTGCTACTGATTTTTATCACTGAGAAGAATGGTTTGCACGCTGGCAAAAACGCTTCAACTAGAGGTACACCAATTGATTAAATCACAGTGAATCTTTGTGAAAGACTTAGGGCCATAGAGCAATTTGCTACGACCAAAACGGTTGGGTGTGAGACGAAAACCAACTCTCTCATATAAATCTCTTGAAATTGTGTGATCCATAGCTTTTCAGCCTCAAATGCTTAAACACTCGGGAAAACGCATGTGACTTCTATTTGGTTAAGAAAGTGGTGCGAATTTTTTTTTAATCAACTCGCAAAACAAAGTGAAGCTACACCAAAGCAAAGGTGAATTATCCTCGCTATTTAGTGGAAAAACTTCTTAAATCAGAAAACTAAGACTAAAGAGGAGCACACAACGGTTCGTTTCGGTGGAATATCTGTGTGGAAGACCTTAATCGCCTTAGATATTTGGATGATTGTCATGAAAAACCAGAATATTCATTCGATGAAATGCCACCTTGGTCGGTCGTGATACAACAAAAATAAATTCAACAATGTTACCTACATTACAAAAGAAGGCCAGCTAAGGTTTTTGGAAAGCGAAAAGCAGCTCGAAAATTTTGGGAATAAGATTCCGTTCCCTGAAAATTCTTTCGAGTTAATATTCAGCTCTAGTCTGCTCCTCAGACTCCCCCCACCCCAGGCTCAATATTAGACTGGTATTGCGGGCGGCACCAGTCTCAGTTCAACCTGGAGTTTCGTCGTAGTAGGTCGTTCAAGGTCACTGGATGATTGAATGGTTGCGTAATGACATCCTATGGGGTACAGACGGAAGAGGGCTTCTGTTTTGACCGTAGTTTTCTTGGGGACAGGGGTAAGTTGTTTTAATGCCTCCACCACGTTTATTTGGAGGTTATAGGGGATCCTTTGAAAAACGGTGGCCCGACCGATTATTGGACATTATACGGATTAAAATACGCCATTTAAAAGTTGAAAACAAATGGGAAAGCTTTGGAAGTCTCAATTCAAATGAACTGGACATTGAAGGGCTCAAAGCTGGTCAAAGGAACGAATTAATTGTTCCAGGACAGAATACATCATTTTCCTCAACTACCTTCCAAAAGAATAAACAAGAATCTTTTTTTTAAGTAATTTTAATATTTAATGCCTAAAAAATGTCTTATTTTGGGCAATCACTGACGACATCCAGCTGAAGTAATTTTTCACTGCCTGAGTAACGTGCGCATGATAGCTTTAAGCCCCCAGGAACTGAAGACAGAAGGGTCAAAGATGTCCACTATGCTTTAGTCATATTACGCTTGCCTTGTAATTAAATTTAAGTCTAAAATTAAACTACCTTGTTAACAGATCTTTGTTAGTACAGATGTTAAATTTGTTTTCTTAGAATGAAATACAGTAAAATAAAAACAGCCGGCTTTTTTATCAAGGGCGACACAGCATTAACCCCGATAAAGATGTAACCGTTTAGTTACTGACAAAACCAACTAAAAACAACAAATAGTGCTCGCCTTTATTAGCATTCAAGAGGTGCATCTCAAACAAAAATAGCTCAAAAGAGTTAATCTGTATACAGAAAGAGTCTTTAACTGTTTATAGCACACTTTATGTGCTTGGGCTACCTATGGTGAAAGTGCAGTAAGAGGAAGAAGGCCGATTTACACTACCGAAAATTTTTGGCACGGCTCGGATAAAATGGTACGCGTACAAAAAAAAGGTGGTTCGGCTCGGATAAATTTTGCAGTGTAAACGACTTTCCCCGTGCCAAATCTCATCTGTGCAGAACCAAATTTTGCCCTTGCTCGGACCGTCTGAAAAGGTAGTCCGAGCACGGATAAAATTTGTACGCGTACCAAACAAACCGGCCCGGCTCGGATAAAATCTGCAGTGTAAACGATTACCCGAGCCGAACCAATTTTTTTCTTAGCGATTATCGCGTCTTTATTCCTTTGGTCAGCTTCATTTTCTCAAGCTTATGCACAATTTTAACTCAAGACAACATGGAAGTGACGAAGTGAAAGTTCTCAAGAAACTCCTGTGTTCTATTTCTTTTAATGGTTTCCTCAAGTTAAAGAAACTGAGAAATTAGCCGAGGAAAATTAAATATATGCGAGTATTGCTGCCTTTGTTATAAACAGGCTGGATCTTCACTTCTTTTTCCTAGAAAGTGGTTGAAATGTCTCTTTTATTTTATCGCGAGATGCCTTGACTTGACTTGAGATAAGATGGAACGCGCGCCATGTTTGAATGAAAACGTCCGCATGCGTATTAGGTAAAATTTAAGAACGCTGGCCCAAAAAGTGAGCCAGGTACCCGTACCAAAACGTTATTTTACAGTGTTTAGCACGGTAGAAAATGGGATGTGTAAACGGGTTACTGTGCTACATTTTTCGGTACGCGTGCCATTTTTATCCGAGCCGTGCCAGAAGTTTTTGGTAGTGTAAATCGGCCTTCAGTTAAAGACTTTGATGGGCTAGGAGCAGAAACCGGGCTATAGAAGGGGTACAATTAATTAACGGTGTTGGGGTAACGCTCATTTTGGTTTCATACAAATTGACCAATGAACTGTAGAAAAATGCAAAAGAACTGTAAGGAAGCGATACAGGAGCACAAATGGTCCAAAATAGACGAGATGGAGAATGATGAAGACTGATTAGTCTGTCGAGCTTCGGCTGACGGGATGAAATCAAACAAAGTCAGGAGCTGACAAAGTTCAATTTCTAAGAGGGCGTGGTTTATTACTGTAAACTGTCGCTTATAAGCCCTGGGCTTATACAACTTCGTAAGGGGTTTTGTGTGGGCTTATAAACGGAGGGGCTTATATCCGGGGGGGCTTATAAGCGGAATAAAAAAAAAACGTTTCGAAATGAGCCACAGCAGTGTTGATCGAAATACGTTTTTCATTTCAACAGTTTTTAATAAACCTTTGAAACGTCATAATAAATCGAATTCATTTCAATTTTAACGACAAAATGAAAACTATAACAACACGAACGTATCCGGAACGTAACAAAACAGAAGCTCAGAGTTCATCTTCGCAGTGTTCTGTGAGAGTGCTTAATATTAAGGAAACAAGGAAAACTAGAGGGGGGCTTATATCGGGAGGGGCTTATAACCGGATGTATTTTTTTGTTTACAGGTAGATGGGCCTATAACCAGGGGGGCTTATAAGCGGCAGTTTACGGTATTCATTTGTACACGTGGACTGTACGTGGCTGCGTTTTTATCCGCAAATTTTTCATTGACACTTAATAGTTCCAGTTTATTTTGCAGCTCATAGGTCATAAAAACAGACAGCAACAACAGCCAAAAGACCGTGACCTGACCAATCTATTCGATCATACGAATCAACAGTTATAGCCAAATGGTTTCTCTTTCAGCCCTCGTCCGCATCCTGGATATATTTTTGGCAAAGTTTCATTTGCAATACAACATCGACAGCTACAGCCCTAAAGCCTCTGCGTGGATGAGATCAGTGAGACTGTATAAGGAAAGTCAACAAAGCTCAAACAACTGAAGAAAGAAACAATCCCGAGCGTGACTAAACTAATTCAGTGTCACTTGGTGTAAGGAGGACTTATCCGTCTCCCTCTCCGGGATTTTACAGGTAGGCAGTTACTTCTATTTCTGTGATTATAACTGGAACTCGTGTCATTATAGTACATACAGGAAATGTCTTCAAACTTTGATAACACGAAACGCGAAAGTCGCCCTTTTATTAGAAGGACTCAACAAATTCTCCACTGAAATTCGCGAGGATATTGTATCGCGAGATATCGGCCCTCCATGATCACCAAATTAAGTACCGCATAGGTAATGTGAACCGTAGATACGAAATGAAATGAAGGAATGGTCATCGCAATTACGAACGCAATTCGGACACGCTTTGACTCTAAAGCCTCATTGAATATAGTATGATCATTGCCTCATTAGATAACTTTGAAATATTTGCAGCTAAACCAAGCGCATACATTTTGGGGAAAAAATCCGTTTTTAGTAGTGTAAGGTCGCGCGAAAGGTAAAAATTCGGAAAGATGATGACAGTCTGGAATTGTGAGTGAAGAATAGACATGTTCCGCTCTTTACGTTAGGATTGAGATTTGGCTGTCGTTTTACAGAGTATTGAAGAATCACTGAGAGTAAAGTTACTGAAACACCTCTGCCCCGCAACGATCTAACATAAACACACTACGAAATAATCCCTTTTAATCCTAATTAACTAACAGTTTTTTCAAGGTCATAAGCCCCGGCTTTTTTTGCGTAACCACTGAATACTAAGCGAAAGCGGCCACCATTACGAAAGGAGCGCTACCCTATTTGCGACCATGCCTAGATCCTATTTCAGATCAAAATCGTTAAAATCTTTGCCCAATTTCAGACCGAGACGTAAAGAAACATATTTTTGCAGGGGAAAAATATGGGGTCGTTCAGACGGATTCCCCGATATCACGTGATTTCTTATTTTTAACCATTTAACTGAATTGCTCTGACAGAATTTTTCCAAAAACTAATATGTGAAAGGTAGCGTTAGAATCTCAAAATGTGCAAAATTTTAAAAAAATTCACCGAAGGAAACGCGAGAAAATTCACTGTTAACTTTGCTTTTTTTGGCTATGCTGACGTCATAAAATATCAGGAAAAACCTACGATTTCATGTGAGCGCGCGCAGATCACTACAGCTCGCATCATTAGCGCGCGCGGTCATAAAACTATAGAGAGCCACCTTAAACAAGCTAATTGGTTTTAACCCGAATTGCAACCCCTAAAAGTATGACTAACACTTCTGTCCCCACTGAGGGCGGGAAAGGGAGAGCGTAAGAGTCGATTAAAACTTACGACTTCGTACAAATCATACCGTGGTTATATAACTGGCGCTAACTCACTTGAAAATAAGTTTTAAGGCATGCTTTTATGCTAACGACAATCGCAGGCCAAGACATGCTAAACAGTCAGAATTCTATACAATTTATTTAGCATGTCGCGAACTTTTATACTTCCAAGCAACAGACTTATAAAGAAGTACACCTTGTATCCTAAGGAAATCATCCTTCACACGGCCTTCGCCAGTGGTGTTGACCAGTGACTACATGGAAAGATGATTTATAAGTGATCGTACGTCTGGGCAGACCAAATAAAATTGGAGTAAAATTCTGATAAGCGACACAATGTTTGAAACAGCGACATGAATGAAATGAAGTGCCGACGATCGACAAGACTGCTAATAATAATAATAATAATAATAATAATAATAATAATAATAATAATAATAACCTTATTTGAGTGTCAATAAAAAAACAAGCACTTGTACTGATTCGCCACTTATTGGGGACACTAGAAATTATAAAATTCTAAAGCAAGCTCACTGAACGACATTGTCACAGGGGTGGGCTAACTGCACAAAAAAGGGACATAACATGTTTTGAAATCCAGACGTCGGACATGTACACACCATATCCCCTAACAGGACCGCACTAACTGAAGAATTATCTTCACTGCGATGGTCTGCATATAATTCTATCTTTATCCGCAGTTCAATTATATGATCATTTCATATATCTATGTTCAACTGTCTTATTATCTTTTTCATGTAAAACCAGATTGGAATCGAAGTTGTGATAATCTTATACCGCTATGTATTTTATGTCCTGATGCACCTCCATCGGTATCTTGAAACGCCTCTATAGACTTAATTGCCAATAAAGCATGCACATATTGCTTTCAAAAATAATAGATGTTTAGCATGAATACTGGCGCGGTGGTGTGCTGTTAGCGAGTCCGACATATGATCGAAATATTAGAGGATTAGAGGGTCTCAGTGCACCGTCATGTTTTCCCTTTAGAAAAGAACTTATTCCACATTGCCTATCTCTACCCAGTTGCATAAATTGGTACAAAAATTGTAACAAAATTGAAGATGAAACTCATTTTTTGCTAGATTGTCCGAACTATTCTTCGATAAGAGACATGTTCTTTTCTAAAATAGAACCTAAAATCCCATTTCTACGACTACTATCACACGAGACCTTATTATCACATCTTATGAATTCTACTGACTATTTGGTAAACATTCGATCAATCTCATTCATCTCCTCATGCTTTGAAATGAGAGACAAACTAGTTACAATGACTACCCCTTTGAATGGTTAAAAATAAGCAATGATTGTACTTTTTTGTTGTTTTAATTAAATAAATAATGAATAATTAAATTTAAGTGGCTTTTGCAATACTGTAATACTTTGTTATAGTCATGCATTTAAAGCTTGTTGTTGTTGTTGTTTTTGGTATAAGCGAAAAAAAAGTGCTTGCGGTAGCCCTGCAAGGGACTAGCATCCCATCCAGTCCGAAGTAGCAATAGTCCAAGTTTCTTTATGCTACAGAAAACGGGTTAAGCTCCGGCCGTATAGGCCACATAGGCCTGAAGAGGTTAGTGAAACTTAAAAATATGAAGCCCAGCAAACTCTGTACTAATTTCCGATACAAAATCGACGATTTAATAAGAAACTAAACGATTTGTGACTATCATTTACCCAAGGGACTACTTATCGAAGTCTGTAGGTACTACAGTGACAGAGAAGCCCCCCCTCAGTAATAAAAATCACCTGCAGATGCGAAATGTGTATACCTAATGATTTCGACTGCGGACGGTTTTTACGATAACGTAAGACACAGATCGGTTTTTTTTTTGTCGCATCGTTTAAAGGTCGCGAACGCTGAAATCGCAAAAAGTAGTCCACAGGAAGGAAAAGTAAACAATATTACTAATTTGCTTGCCATAACAGAAATACTAGCTGGCGACAGTGCTACCGACAGCCGATAGACAGTTTCGCTCAAATTTGTTTTTGCGCGTATTATTGATAATAAAACGTTTTATCAATAAGGATGGTCATCGTGGAGTGAAGTGGAAAAGATAATAAAAAAAAACGAGCGGGTTTACAGAACAGAAAGATAATTTGGCCCTATATGCGCCGCCTAGCCTGTAACAAAAGCTCACACGTTCCGTTATATTTTTGAAATGTGCAGGAACTATTGAAAACTAAGCGGTATTTCCACATGAGATTTTAAAAAAAAACATATTTAGTTGTGCATTGAAATGAAAAAAACAGTCTTTTTCTCACAGGGCAGGTAAAGATAGGTGTCGATTCCAACATAAGGTATCCAGTTTCTGTAGCATAAAGCGAATAGGAGCATTTATTAACCCTTTAAGCCCTGATATGAAAATGTATATTCTCCTTACTGTTCTCCATACATTTCGTATGGAACTAGTAAGGAGAATTTGTCTAAATATCAGAAAATTTTATCCTTGGTGATTGTTTCCTTTATTCTTATCACTTGAATGTTTGAACAAGCAGTGATGATGTAAAGAGAAATTTTATTTCCGACACTGTTAGTGTTTAAAGGGTTAACTACTGTTATTCCCCTTGGGTGGAATTCTAGTCAATCGCATAGGGTTATTTCTAGCACTTTGTTGCACAGGAAAACTACTACACAATGAGTTAACTCAAACAAGAAGATCTTTGCTAGCTAAGGTATTTAATTTGTATTCTTAGAAAGAGATCCAGTAAAATAAAATCAGTAGGCTTTATTTATCGAGGACAATAGATAACAGCAACGCTGACAAACAATTATAACAGTTTACAAACAAAAACAACTAAAAATAAACAGATAATGTTCGACTGCGTCAGAAAGTGCTTTTCAAACAAAAATAGCTCAAAGGTAATTTCCTGTATAGAAAAAGGGTCAATAAAAGAGCGCACGTGTATGGGTAACGTGCGGTCAAATAACAAATTCAGTCAGTTTAGAGACGGTGATGGACAATCATCGTTAAAGATATCTTCGCTACCTTTTAGGAACAGGAGAAGTATGATTGGAAGGGTGCAATTAATGAAAGGTGGCCGGGTCATCCCGATTCTTATTTCAGACAAATTAACCATTGAACTGAAGATCGACAGATACAAAGAAATGCTAAGAAGCCAAAAAGGAGTACAAATGGTTCAAATTAGACTAGATTAAGACGGATCAGTACATCGAACTTCATAAAGATTCTATCAGCTTTAACTTCAACTTCAACTTCAACTTTATTTCACACTGTTTACAGTATTGATATTAACAATTGTTTTTTTATATAACACATTTACAACCCTTTACTATAAAGAAGCGTAAAAGAAAATCACAATCTAAGGAAGTATGTGCACAGAGGCCAAAGGAGCGACAGCTTTAGTTTAATTTCTTTGACGGCGTGGTTCATATTGTGGAAGAAATTTGCCTTATCCACGTGGCTGCGATTTTATCCGTAAATGTTTCATTGACACTTAATAGTTTAAGTTTAATTTACATCTCATAAGAAAAGCCAAAAGACCGTGACCTAGACATTTTAGTCGATCATACAAATCAACAGTTCTAGCTTAATGCTTTGGCGTTGCCCTTTTTCGCATTCTGTATAATTATATTTTTGGCATAGTTTTGTTTGGGATACAAGATCGATTCCTACAGCCATAAAGCCTCAGCGAAAGGCATGCAGCTAATAGTTGCTACAGTTTCTTGCACACTGAGCTGAGGCTCTGTAGGCAGTAATCAAAACTCAAGTAACTAGAGGAAGAAACCCTCTCAAGATTTAACTCATACAGCCTAACTTGGTGCAGCCGGGAACACCGTCCTATTCAACATCTTCAACAGTATTTTAGCGGAAGGCATCTTACTTTTTTGTGATAATGAATCAACTTACATCATTAATGCACATATAGGAAATCTCTTTTCGCGCCATCAACAGTAATAACGCGAAAAGTGAAAGTCGCCTTTTTATCAGAAGAAAGACTCAATAAAATATACTGAAATTCGCGAAGATTTTCAAAAACTTCCTTTAACAAGTAACGTGAACCCCAGATATGGAATGAAATGAAGGAATGGTCATCGCAATTATGAACGCAATTTATGAAGGCTTCAGCGGGATTTGAGCCTCATTCAAGATCGTAGATTGCTATCTGACTAGCCAGTTAAAAGATTTCTAGAGTATAACGAAACCTGTACTTTTTTAATAGGCCAACGTCATGCGGAAAGTAGAAAAATTTGGAAAGCTGATGACTATCTGAAATTTTGAGTGGAGAAAAGGCACGTCCGCTTTACATTACTTACTGGGATTGAGATGTAGCCGTCATTTACAAAGTAGAGAATAATTAAGAATGAAGTTATTGAAACACCTCTGCCCCGTCAACGATTTAACATGCGGAAACTAAGGAGAAATCGCTTTTAATCTTAATTAACGAACACCTTTTTCAGGGTCATGGGCCCCATTTTGATCTTATGCTACTTTATTTCCGACCTCAGTTCTAAAACACTTCTCATTTTTTCAGTCCAAAATGGCAAAAATCTAGACCTTATTTCGGAAGGCAAAACATATCCTCTTTCAGACCAAAATAGCCAATATCTTTGCCTCATTTCAGACCGAAACAAAAACATACCTTTGAAGCTATGCACAACTACACAAATTTTATAAGGGAAGTTTTAAATTTTAAGCTGACAGCTGTCTGCCGGATAAATTTGCGAATTTGCTGTCAATTTTATGCTTCCCCCCATGAATTTTAATCCCCCTACCGGTGAAGGGGGGGGGGGCGTTGCCAACCCACGCCCTTTGCTTACATAATTGGCGCTTACTGACTTCAAAAACTGCACCAAAGCATGTTTTTACGCTAACGACAATCGCAACCACAGACGTGCTAGACACTCGGAATTTTAAACGCTTTCTGAATTTCCCCAGGTCGCGAACTAAAGTTGCATGCAACAGACGTTTGGGCAAACACGTACTCCTTATATCCTGTGATAGACATCATGTATACCGTCCCCCTTCGTCACTTGTGATTCTTTTTTTTTTTAATCATCGTTTTCATGGAAAGAACGTAAGTGTTACTTATTTTTTGGAACCCTTTACCGGTATTTCCTATAACATCAAAGTCGCGACGATTCTATTGAGAAGCAACGTACTCAGTGACTACATGGAAGGACGATTTGCGACGTGTGTAGACTGTAACTTTGTCATGGATAGCCAGAAATTGGAATCTTCTATCGCCTTATTTCTTAACTGTGATATGTCTTAATACGTGCCTACCGGTATTGTCAAACACCTCCAGAGTCTTAGTTATCGATAATACATACATATGTATATTTGGTTGGCAGTGATGAGTCCTGACCGAGGAGTCGGTGGTACGAGGTCTAATCTTCTTGGTCGAGTTGCTCTCTTACCGGCGACATACTGCTGGCAATAACCCAGCGATGGACTAGCACCCCACCTTGGGGGAGTAGTAACACTCCTAGTCACTTTATACTGGTTATCCTGTGATGGACTAGCATCCCATCCAACGGAACGGGGAGGAGGTAGTAATAATCCTGTCATTTTATGTTGGGTACCCTGAGCTGGATGAGCATCCCATCCAGGGGGAGTAACAATACTTCGAATTTCTTCATACCACAGAAACTGAGTTAAGCTCTGGCCGTGTGGGCCACGTAGACCCGAAATGCGATTTTACATTATTAATCCTGGCAAACGCCGGGCCATTTATTTGTTTATTTATTTATTTATTTATTTACTTATTTATTTATTTGCCACACCTTAAATCTGTGCTACACAAAGGACAAAAGAGTACAAAAACGACAATTTATTCCAAAAAGTGGACTGTTTGCGACGACTAATCACTCGAGGGACTTACGATTGAGGTCTGTAGGCCATAGAGAATCGGGGCTCGTCCGCGGTAATAGAAATCACTTCCAGATGCAATATGTGTATGCCTGATGATTTCGGCGGTAAACGGTTTTTCTACTATAACGCTGGACACAGATGAGTCTCTCTTTTCTGGGAAACCTAAGTCCGCCAAAACTAATCCACAGAAAGGCCCGGAATTTAAATACAAAACTATATCTTGCTTGCCAGAACGGATATAAGGGTCGTGAGAATGCTGCCGACAGCTGATAAACATTAGCTCTAATTTTGTTGTTGTTGCATGTATAATCGATAATAAAACATCTGAACTAGGATTCGAAGCTACGTATTTTCTTAGTTTAACTGCATTGCCCATCGACTACACTGTACTATCGCAAAAACTTTGACTGCGAACATAAACCGGCCAATATTGCACGATTTTTGCCAATTCTAAGCCCAGGGAATTATTATTAGGGTAATTATTAAGAAACAACTGAGATTATTGAAAACAACCCCGGGGGGTACTCAACAAAGCTTTATACGGGGAGGCTCTGCCCGGAGGTTCAAACCCTCACCCTTTAATATACTAATTTTTTTTTACCAAAATGGTACCCCTTTCATATACCTAGACGAAAACTGCACCCCTTTCTTATAACTCAACGATAAGCCAAAACAATAGAATTTCAGTCGTTCCGGTTCATTTGCTAGTAGGGTGCAAGTTTTATGTGTTTCGCGTTGTCATTTCTGTCAAAATTTAGCACCCTTTCATATACTTGACTTTAGCCGCCATCTCTTCCACTTTGGAGCGGATTTTGTGACCCTTTCATATACTAAAATGGCAATTTTCCCCACCCCTTAGTATACTGTGAGCTTAAAAAAGGCACCCCTTTCGGGCGGGACCTCCCCGTACAGCCCACTATACGGAGTACTCCCCCCCCCCACCCGGGAAACAACCGTCAATAATTTCGATTAAATTTTCTAGTTCTGACCAGGATCATTTGTAAATCGTCGCCTGGGTCATGGAGTTCGTTGTTTTATATTAAAATTGCATGATACTGCATTCGGGAACTTACTGATCATAGCGGTCAAATGTGCAAGGCGTGCGCAGTAAGGGCCAGAAATTTATAAAAATTATGTAAATGTGGGCCCTCCTTATTTAAACGCAAAACGTAAGGCCTATTCTAAAAATCCATGTAAAAATCATTAGCTGTTGGCGTCCTTCTTTGTCGGCTTCAAATTTGGTTTTGTGCCATTTTTTTTCTGCAATGTTGTCTCTCATACGTTATGCTCGTAAATGCATTGTACTAACGCAAGGAGTTTGAAACCCGGAAGTGGCGTCAGCTGACATTTGTTCTTTCCAGTTTTTTTGAGGCTTACACATCGGGAGAAAGATTGAGGCAGGTGAAAGAAACGTCCGGAATTCATAAGTTGTAGATATCCGTCAGTCTGTCAAATCAAAATTTAATCTAAAAGATTAATTTATAGACAAATTAGTTCAAACTAGGAATAGCAAGAAAGATTTTTACCTTGATTACATAATGAACGCAGTAGAATATAACGAGTCCAGTGGAATACAGCTCCAAATAAGTCTTTCTTAGTTATCTTTCTATTTTCCTTCATGAAGAGATCTTTCGTTTTTCCTTCATCTTTGAAAAAATTTCGAAAAGACGTACTGAATAAGCTCCGTTTCTACCAGAATTCTGATCTTTACACTTGACGTAATCTTCTTCATTCCCTAGGACGCTACATTTGAAACCCTCTTGCGACGCGCAAAAAAAATTATTATTGCACGTCCGTCTGGAGAATATTTGTATCTCGCAATATTTGTTTCGAAGATCGTTTTGTTCAGTTAACCTGTAGCAGCACTCTCTTGCATGTCTTACCTTGCTGCACGAAATTTATTCGGGGGAAATGAAAGTTGGAAAGGAAATAGAAACCTTTATCGCGAAGCCTTTGTGTTTTCCAAATCGTTTTAAGGGTGTCGGTCAGTTTCTGCTGAATTTATGTTACACGACCCCTACCAAAAGTTGGGAACGTAAACTCATATCAAACATGGTAACTTTTCTCAATGTAACGTTTATTAACTAAAAAGTATTTTTGCCTTTCAAAAAAACTAAATCAGTTATTGATTTGGCTGAAAGTGTCAAAAATAAGAGAAAGCGTCTAGATTCTCTCGGAAATTCTGGACAAAAGGGTTTTGCTGCTGAGAGAATTCTAACTATTAATAATACGGTCAAATCAGTATCTCCTTGATATGAAAGATCTGCGTTGTCTTTCGATCTATTAAGAAAAACCACAGAACTTAAAATTGCGCGGAGACGACTTAATTTGTCGACTGTAGTATTTAGGAAACTAGTGAACAGAACACCGGTTCGTTTCTCCCTTGGTCAGGTCTTTTGTTTTTTGACTAAAATTTGGAATTTGGAATTAATTCAGTCTAGACCTGTTTGCAGAAAGTCTATTTCACTCGTATAGCTGGTCATCAGAATGTTGGTTTACGATATTAGTTTTCGGTGTTTTACAAAATGAAATGAACCCTGAAAACCCGATGAAAACCCAAAACGTTAACCCGTTTAGTTTAGAGTGAGTTATATTTAGCTGTTGTAGATAAGTGACGTTTCCAGTTCATTCAAGCGAACAGCCAGTAGTCCGAGATGATTTCACAAGTCTTGACAGTTAAATGACAGGATACTGAAACATTGTAAAAACCAAGGAAGATGGCGTAAGAAAAAAAAATTATGCATACAGTTTGAAGCCCGAAAAAAAAAACAGTTAAGCTGTGTTCTAGAGTGACTTATGTGTTTGGTTTCACCTGACCAACCCGAACATTTTCGCAAAATTATTGTGGGACAATTCGGAACAATTTGCGTCGCTGTACAGAACATTTCCGGTTTTCTTTAGAACACTTTTCGAAAGAATGTCGCGTCCGAAAATTGCCCCGCCAAATTTTTGGGCCCGAAGAGTTTTCGAATTTTTTGACAAACGAACACCAGCTTATTCGTAGGAGCTCCGCTGTTAGGCTAGCCTATATATATTATATACTATATAGCATATTTAAAAAATTAAATCACACCTTTCAGGTGATAGAAGCAATATAAAATTACAACATTTTATCTTAAAAAATAGCCGACAAAACCCCGAAATGCGTATTTACATTCATTTGATAAGTCTGTTTAGTCGCTACCGGGAGCTTAAATGGGTTTATCAGAGCAACTATAGTTCCACAAGTACTCTTCTTGAACTTAATTAGCTTTCAAGAGAATAATACAAGAAGAGCCGTCGGTGAAAGTCGTGCTGAAGTCTTCTCTTTGAAGAAAAATAAATCAAATTCACTGTTTCCTCAGCGGTCTGCATTATGTTTTTGCCTTTGTGTTTTCCCTTGTTGTTTTTCATCTTTTGGCGAATAATTGCACAACTAAAATGTACTGTGTTTTAGGGGCCAATAAGTATGAAAGAGAGGTTCAATTTCATTTTTGCAATCGACAAATGCACTCCAATTCTTCAAATTTAACAGCGTTTAGAGCGACCAGGACAAATACGCAGAATAACTCACGAGTAGAAAAATAGGTTTTATGATAGCACGACCTTTCTCTCTTTTTTAGAATGCTCCTAAAATGAAAGTCACTAAGAGGCGGCGGAGCAGGGGGGCAGGGGGGGCTGTAGTCCCCCCAAACGAAAATTTAGGGGTCTCAGCCCCCCCCCCCCCGCCACATTTCGGTGCCGCAAATAGGATCACGCTTGGCGAAATAATATGTTGTAGGACTTTTTTTGGAACAACTCCAGCAGCATTCAATGCTGTTCTTGAAGACTACTTTGTACTTCAGCTTACAGTGGAAGAAAGAAGCGACAGCATACACGACAAGTATGGACAAAGGGCAAACGGAGTGCTATCAAGCCTCGATAAATTTGACTCTGTGTTTGGTCTTAAACTTGGCTATCTTCTGTTTGGAGTTACAGAGCAGCTTTCTAGGGCACTGCAGGGGAAAGATACCACTCTGCAAGAAGCTATTACCGCTGCAACTCTAGCCAAGAATCACTATACACGACTACCCTCAGAGGCAGAGTTCAATTAATTTAACGAGTCATATGTCTCCTTATCAGAGGGTAAGTCTGTCGAACCAGTGCTGCCACGACACAGGAGAGCCCCTGCCAAGCTTGATGACGGAGCTCCTCCTCATCGGTTTGAATGTCCCCAGGATTACTAAAGGGTGCAATACTATGAATCCTGCAGCAAAGTTAAAACGCAATTAGAAAGCCGATTCAGCCAAGTCAAGTTAAGGTGGAGAAACTTCTTGTGGACGCAGCAACAGCGATGACTTCAGCGAGCATTTGGAAGAGCTGGAAAGGTCTTGCTTTGGAACTGTCGTAGACTGCGGCAGGCTAAGGCATCAGCTTCACCTCGCACATGATGCAGTAAGTACTGCGCTGCCCGAAGTACGTCAGGTTACTCTGCCCTCCGACGACTCAAGAAGTACATGTACCTAAGAAGCACCATCAAGCAGGATCGTCTGAACAACTGCCTACCTATGCATTGTCACAAATCGATTACGGACACACTGGTCTATGGTAAGATGGCAAAGAGGTTTGCTTGTGCCAACGAACCACGCAAAGGACATTTTGGGAAATTTGAGTAGGGGTATGCGCTTGGCTTGGTAGTACGATGAGCCCCCCCCCCCCCCCACCCCACGTTTCAAAACGCTCCGCCGCCTCTGTCACTTAAGCTTTCTTGGGTTTGTTTACATACAGACACTGTATAGAGGATAAAGTGATGCAAACTACCTGTTTTAGATTTAAACAATGTCCCTCCTAACGTGAAACCGACAGTTTCAGTCAGACACTCGCGAGCAGTATTGCGTTTCCGATCTTTTGCGGTAAAAGAAAGTAATCACTCCTATTTTTAAGGTACATGTTGTCTTTTCCACATGTGGTATTTTCTTTTAGAGGGAAAGGAAATGTATCTAAGGCTTGCATCTGATGAAAAACCTTTCCTTTGGTAAACTGTTCTTCAGAGATTAGAAAAAGTAAACAAATTGTGAAGCAACTTCGTGGAAGAAAAACAAAAACCGCACCTAATAACCCGACCGTTGGTCTATAAAATCTTAAAAGAGAACCTACCTCCTCTCGGTCTGGAAGATTGCCAGTAGCTTTTATAAACTGCAGCAACTGATGGAATGAAAACCGTGTCGACCAAACACTGAGGTGGACCCGGCAGACGAGTAGCCGCGATTTTGATATTAAAACGCCACTGAACAATCTATCCGAACGAAAAAGAACAAATCGAAAACATAACGCGAAATTTAGGCTTCCAATTACAGGTCAGTTCGCTTCAGCGCCACTGATTCCGGTTTAGTGGCATTTCGTATTATTTGTCAACATCGGAACTCGATGAAAACCCAAAACGTTAACCCGTTTAGTTTAGAGTGAGTTATATTTAGCTGTTGTAGATAAGTGACGTTTCCAGTTCATTCAAGCGAACAGCCAGTAGTCCGAGATGATTTCACAAGTCTTGACAGTTAAATGACAGGATACTGAAACATTGTAAAAACCAAGGAAGATGGCGTAAGAAAAAAAAATTATGCATACAGTTTGAAGCCTGAAAAAAAAAACAGTTAAGCTGTGTTCTAGAGTGACTTATGTGTTTGGTTTCACCTGACCAACCCGAACATTTTCGCAAAATTATTGTGGGACAATTCGGAACAATTTGCGTCGCTGTACAGAACATTTCCGGTTTTCTTTAGAACACTTTTCGAAAGAATGTCGCGTCCGAAAATTGCCCCGCCAAATTTTTGGGCCCGAAGAGTTTTCGAATTTTTTGACAAACGAACACCAGCTTATTCGTAGGAGCTCCGCTGTTAGGCTAGCCTATATATATTATATACTATATAGCATATTTAAAAAATTAAATCACACCTTTCAGGTGATAGAAGCAATATACAAAGAGGCTAATTGTCCGAATGAAGTGAAAGGGAGGAGAACCTCGAGAAAGATGCCCAAGTTTCTTAAAGAAAAGGATATTTTGCTTCAAATGTTTTTTTTTCGTTAAACCTGATAAATCAACCAAAATCAGTCTCAAACGAGTAAGATTTGTCATGAAGAAAATTCCATTTTTTGTTCCGAAAGATACGTTTTTACCTTGGTTGAATGGCAAGCTTTCTGGTGATTGACTCACACAACTTGAGGAGGATTAAGTACTAAAAGCTTTTAATTCGTTTTACAGTTTCTATTAAATTTTAAACGTTCGATAAATTACCAACATTAAGCTGCCTTACGCATTGGTGTCCCATCAGCGAAAATGTATTAGTAACATAAAAAACGAAGCTGTCCTTCACCTCTTGAATTTATTTGAGCTGCTTCAGATTTATAACACAATTTCGAGTTTCCATTCGTGTAGTTAATTAGTTGACGTTTTCCTAGCTACCGTACACCCCCCCCCCCCAATTCCTTTCCTTTGACAACACAGAGGACAAACTGTTCGGTCCTAGCAAAAACCTCCTACTACTGATCGATGTTAAACGCGTAATTTTTTCCTTAAGAAAAACGCAAAAAATTAAATTAGAGTTTGTAATTAGAAGTTCTCTTTCTCTCAGTGAAGCGAAATGAAACATAGTCTTTTGTTTTTCTAGCCAGCTTTTGCTTGAAACGGCTCCATATATTGTCCTTCTCGGTCACTGTGTGGTTCACTTTATATCGCTGTCACTCACCAGTTTAACTTCTCAAGATTATTTTCTTTTTTCATGAAATTCTAACTAAGCCAATGCTAGTGGCAGCGTGAGAGTAACGTCGTCTAGCACGCTTTCAAATAGGAAAATGCTAGTAGCAACGGAAAGGCATTTCCCCCCTGTTTACAACTGGTTGAAAAAAATGAATTTTCCATCCATCCATCTGACTGGGGCAAACAGCATTTCATCGGCTACGGATGGGAAAAAAACCAGGGTAAACTGGAAAAGTTATGTTAGAATCCTAGCTCAGCTGACTTGGATCCCTTGACGTTCGGAGACTGAAACGAGCGACTAAAAGCCATCCAGTCTCACCCCCGCGCATCTCTAAATTTGTGACTCGGCGCGTCACTATGACAATAAATGGCTAGTAAGCTGAGTGACGCAACTATTAGCAATCGAGTATGTTTGGACTAAGCAAGGAGTGTTGGCTAGTTCTTGAAATTCTACAGGGTCTGGAAGGGGGGGTCCTGATCCCGCATTCCCGCTCCTTTTTGAGGAGAATCCCGCATCCCGCCCTTTTTTCATCGCTATCCCGAATACCGTTTTTTCTTTCCCAAAAATACGTTTAAAAAGACTAATCTCTGCAAAAGCTAATAAATTTAAGATGTAGATTGGCCGCTTTTGCTTGATATTTTGCACTCGCCTGGTTGATTCGCTTTTGCCACTAGAACGTTTACTTGGGTCATGACGATTTCCCGAATTCCCGACAGACAAGCCAAAAAATCCCGCATCCCGTGCCCAAATTTTGGCGAATCCCGCTTCCCTGGTAGCAGTCAAATCCCGAATCCCGTCAAGATATTTTGCGTTTTCCCGAATCCCGCACCGTATTTTGGTCAAATCCCGGATCCCGAGAATACCCTTCCAGACCCTGATTCTAGGCCATTGTTAGTAGAAACGCAAGAATGTTTTTTAATTATAATTCTAAGGAAACACACACCACTTTTTAATTACAAAAAGGAATTAATATCAGGAAAACGCTACCACTCCAATCATCTAGTTTAGAAGAAATCTTGCAGTTCGCAAAATGTACCGCGGTACATGCATGCAGTTGTCGATTTCACCACTGACTCGTTCTGAATTAATTAGTGGTATCACTTAAAGCACGTAACCGGATGCTTTTGTATTAACGACTTTTTGTTTAACTGTTCGGTTCAGAGCTAATTCTAACGGAAAGACATCTCATGTACAACAATTTAAGCCTGTTTTTCTACCAAAAATGGGAAAAGAGAATCCTTACATCAAAAACGGCGGATGTACGGTTAAACGGCATGGCGAGTGCGATATCCTGTCAAGTTTCCTTGCAGTTTGCTTGGATTTTATCGCGAACAATAGCCTGTTCCAGGCGTTCAGATAGTGAAGGTTAGGGGCCGATTACATGGCGAATTTCAGCCCGGGCTGAAATTCTGTTTCGATTACATGGCGAATTTCAGCCCGGGTGCAGTGTTAAAAATTGGCCGGGAAAATTGGCAGGAAAGCGTTTTACATGCACAACTAAAGCGGTGCACATGCCCAGGTTCATATTTCAGCCCGGGCTGAAATTTGAATGCGATTACATGAGGTTTACCAGCCCGTTTGACCGGGTTGAAATTTCAGCCCGGTTAAACGGGCTGAGATTTCAGCCCGGCTTCCTGAACAAATCTTCTTAAAAAGACGTTTGCGATTACATGAGGAGAGTTTCGGTTGTTGGTTGACCCCTCTTAAATTCCATTTTTTTGACGAATAATATTCGGTACCACATACTTTTTTAGAGGTAAAACTTGACATACTTTTCATCTTGTCAAAAGTATGCCGGATAAGTTTAATTAGAGCTCGTTAAATAAGTGAGCAGAAATTGCTGAAATTGCTTTCAACATATATTTAAACATCGTTGTACAAGTTTTGATAGTTTTTATTGCCCTGGAGTGCTTTGTTTTGATACGCCAAGCTTCGAGATTTGCCTTAAATTTTGAGCTCCAAAAGCGGTATTTTGAGCGAATTCAGTTATTATCGATTTTCGTGAAAATAAATCGATATTCAGCCAAACGAACTATGCAGTGATTTATTTCACATTAAGGTCTACCTAACGTAAGAATCTGAGCGGAATTGGTTTTTGAGCTGTTGCCACGATATTTTGAAAATGTTTGATTTTTGGCAACATTTGCTCTTAACTGCTTCTTTGGTTATATTCATTTATACAATGGACAGAGTAGAACGGGCGTTATGATTGGTCTAAGGGATTTTATGATTAAAGTACAGATGCACGAATGACGTAATGAGCCGCAGAGTTCTACGCGCGCAAATGATCGCTATGAAGATTTTAAAACAATTGATAAGTTTGTGCGGGATAACTGATATCAAAACAGCGTAGAAACAAATAGACTCCATTTGGCCGTACATGTGTACTCTGATAACGCAAAGGCGACGTCAAAACGTTGTAAGAACATCAGTCACGCTATTCGCCTGCAGCTCGTAGCGCACCTCTTTGTTCTAACCACTTTTTGACGTCATCTTGCGTTATCACAGTACATACGCACGGCCAAATGGAATCTATCTGTTAACTAAAATTGCTGATTGGATCCACCAGGATCCATCGCCTTTACATTTTCCGTTGGCCCGAGCAGATTTTTACAAAGAGTTAATACTTGCTGGCTTGGGTGTTATCAGGTGGCTATGATGTGTTATCTTTCTAGCTAGGAAACACAAGAAATTATTTTTTATTGGTTGGGAGTATCCCATGACCGTCATTCGAAGGCGTCATGTAACCACATGCCAAATATTTCATCTTTCTTATTTCATGACTGAGCTGAAAAATATTTTTTGTTTTCACACAAGACGCTTTTGCTAATGATGATTTTTGCAGCAACGCAGATGAACGCCTGAAACTGCCTTAAAACAGTTTTTATTTAATTATCTTTAATGGAAAAGTGCACTTCTACAAAATTGTTTGTTGAAAAACACTTGGAATCAGTGAAATATCTTGCCGTCCTTTCTTTTTAATTGTACACAGAAACCGTTTGTCGCGACAGGATTTCAGAGACTACTCAGATAATTGGCAAGTGTTTCCAAAGGGATCATTTCTGTTTGTAAAACAAGAAAACACTAAATAAAAAATGAAACAACAGTCCATAGACCGCCTGTAGGAGTGAAATACACTGGGCGTGCCGTGAAACTTTTCCGCCCGATTTCGGGCACGACAATTCACACTGTGCCTTGAAAACAAAGAAGTTTCTAAACATGAAACTTTGCCACAAGTTCAACATTTCTTATCTTAAATACATGTTAAAAGAACAGCTTTGTAGAATGAGTGTTTCGTGTTTTACAAATGGCTTTTGGAGGCCGAAAACAGCCTGTTTCCGGGCTTTCGAGAAACGCTCACCAGGATTGTTTTTAATATGCAAACATGTCTAGACTGAATAAGTTGTGTGGTGAATGGGCTGTTGATGTAATGAAAAATTTCGTTACAAAGTCAGTTTTAGCCGTTAAGTAACGGCGGAAATTGGGCACACTAATGTATGCAAACCCGAATTCAGCTGTTAATTAGCGGCGAAAATGGGATATATTATACATACTGTAAGTTATATGGAAAGCCTATTTTTAGCGGTTAATTAACGTCAGACGTCTGACCGGTAATACATGCAAAGAAAGTCTGCGAAAGAGTGTAACATCTATAGGGAAAATTTATAAAAGCACTGGGTGAATGTAATCGCACTTACCTTTTACAGACGTTTTTGACTTAATGATGCGACAAATGGAACCCTCGTTTAAGATGTAAAAAGGAAACGAAAATGGCATAATCTTGGGAGTCGCACTGTTTTGCCGGCATGAGAAGTGTGCAAATTTAAAAAAAAACGATTAAAAACTTAATTGATGAAAGGTTTAGTGAAGGAAATAATGAATTTTCTGCTCTTTTATTGAAATTAACTGTTACTAATTTAATAGCAGAGAGGTAAAACTTGAGACAATCACGTTAACGGGTAATTAAAAGAAATATGAAACAAGAGGTCCTCTGGTAATCTGAAGAAGTCTCTACAAACCGTCGCCAAGCGTTTGTTAGAGATTCACCTGAAGAAAACGGCTTTTCCCGAAGTCTTAGTGAAACATTGTCTCCCTACAATAAAGACAGGTAAATGAATTTATATCTATTTGCACGCTTCTCCAGTTCGTGCATGGCTTACATGATTCGAGATTAAACTTATTTTCGTTTCGTTTTTATACTGTACGCGTGGGATCATTTTGTTATCACTCAGAAGAAAAGTCTGCAAACTGGCAAAAATGCATTAACTCGAGGTACACTAAAAGATCAGATCACAGTGAATCATTGTGAAAGACTTAGGGCCATAGAACAATTTGCTGCGACCATGCAACGACTTATAACACAAATTTGTCCAAAACGGTTGGGTGAGAGGCGAAAACCAATTTTCTCATACAAATCTCTTAAAATTGTACGATTCATAACTCAGTTTCAGCCTCAAGTGGTTAAACACTCGAGAAAACGGGTGTGACTTTTGTTTGGTTGAGAACACGGCGGCCTTGTTCAATCACAGAACAAAGTAGAGCTATACCAAAGCAAAGGGGAATTTTCCTCGATATTTAATGGAAAAACCTCTTAAATCAGAAAACTGGCAGTAAAGAGGAGCATCCAACGGTTCGTTTCGTTGGAATATCTGTTCGGAGAACCTTAATCTTCTTAGATATTTATATATCTGTGCTGACAACCTAGAACTTTCTTTCGGTGAATTAAGTGCCATCTTGCATGGCCGGTGCCAATACAACCAAAAAAATAAATAAATTCCTTATGTTTTCGGAAGGACAAAAGTGTCCCTTGTAGTACAAAATAAGGCCAGCTTTGGTTTTGGAAAGCCAACAGCAGCTCAAAGATTTTAGGGATAAGTTTTCGTTCCCTGATTCAGCGAGAGTCGTTTCCCAGACTTCACCCCCAGATTCATTAGATTGGTGTCGCCGAGCTTGGGGGGTAGCCTAAGGGGAAGACTAATTTAGCTAAAAATCCGAACGAATCTTACTGCGTCAGGTGAGACAAATATCTCTTTAAAAGGCCACAAAAAATCTAAGAAAGTAGAGAAACGTCACTTGCAGTATGGGATTCGGCTTTGTGCTTTGGTGCCGAGGTGTTTCATCTTTGCTGTTCAATGCCGGGTTAAAAAAAACACACACACAAAAATGTTATCACTGGAATTCAGGTCATTCGTACTGAACTGTAGATAGACTAAAATGGCTGGGTCATGTTCTCTTGATTTTTTTTAATCGTCTTCTAGTACTTTAGGTCGTTCTTTTGTACATTTTTGTAGTTTTTTTCAATGACCTGAGAACCTAGAACTTTCTTTCGGCAGGAGTAATGGGCTCCTGCTTTCGGTGAGATGCCACTCTGCATGGCCGGCGCCGATATAACAAAAATCAATTCCTTATGTTTTCGGAAGGACAAAAATGTCCCTTGCAGTACAAAAGAAGGCCAGCTTTGGCTTTGGAAAGCCAACAGAAGCGCGAAGTTTTTGGGGATAAGATTTCGTTCCCTCCCTGATTTAGCCACAGTCTGTTTCCCAGACTGCACCCCCAGATTCATTAGATTGGTGTCGCCGAGCTTGGGGGGGGTAGCCTAAGGGGAAGACTGATTTCAATAAAAATCCGAACAAATCTTACTGCGTTTATAGGTGAGACAAATGTCTCTTTAAAAGGCCACAAAAAATCTAAGAAAGCAGAGAAACGACATTTGCAGTATGGGATTGATTCGGCTTTGTGGTTTTGTGCCGAGGTGTTTCATCTTTGCTGTTCAATGCCGGGTTAAAAAAACACACACAAAAATGTTATCACTGGAATTCAGGTCATTCGTACTGAACTGTAGATAGACTAAAATGGCTGGGTCATGCTCTCTTGATTTTTTTTTTTTTAATCGTCTTCCATTACCGGCTTTAGGTCGTTCCCTTGTACATTTTTGCAGTTTTTTTAATGACCTGAGAACCTTTAATTAACTGGATTCCTTTTTATGAAGATCAGAAGCAAAGATGTCTACGACCTCGATTGTCCATCACCGCCTTAAAAATGGTTCTTGTTACTTGACTTGACCATAATTCTTACGCCCCCAGTTAGGAGTTGCCAAAACACTGAAAAACACTAAACACACAAAAAAACAAATAAAACGAAAGGGTCAAATGATGTCCACGATGCTTTGGTTATATTACGCTTGTGTAATTAAATTTCAATAGCAGAATTAAATGAGCTTATAAACAGATCTTTGCAATTACAGGTGTTAAATTTGTTTTCTTAGAATGAAATATAGAAAATAAAAACAGCCGGCGTTTTTTGTCGAGAGTAACACATAGCAGTAACCCCGATTAAGATGTAACCGTTAAGTAACAGACAAAACCAACTAAAAACAACAACTAGTGTTCGTGTTTATAAACATACAGTAAGTGCATCACAAACAAAATTAGTTCAAGAGATAATCTGTATACGTAAAGGGCCTTCAATTTTTGATAGCGCCCTATATGTGCTTGGGCTACGCGTGGTCAAATAATAAACGCAGTCAGTTTAAAGCAAGTGGTGGCCTGGAGACAGAAACCATGCTATAGAAGGGGTGCAATTAATTAACGATGCTGGGGTCAAGCTGATTTTGGTTTCATACAAATTGATCATTGAACTGTAGAAATATACAAGAGAAATGTTAGGAAGCGATACAGGAGTGCAAATGGCCGTAATTAGACGAGGTGGATACTGATCAAGACTGATTAGTTCATCGAACTTCCGCTGACGGTATGAAAGCAAATTAGGTTCAATTTCTATGTGAGAGTGGTTTATAATGCGGCAGAAATCTGTCTTATTCATTTGTACACGTGGACTGTACGTGGCTGCGATTTTATCCGTAAATTTTTCACTGACACCTAATAGTGCAGGTTTAATTTGCAGCTCATAATTAAGAATATAGACAACAACAACAACAGCCAAAAGACCACGACCTAATCAATTCATTCGATCATACATCAACAGTTCTAGCCAAATGGTTTTTCTTTCAGCCGTCGTCCGCATCCTGGACATATTTTTGGCATAGTTTCACTTGAAATACAACATCGACTGCTAAGGCCATAAAGCCTCTGCGTGGAAAGGCGTCGAGCTATAGTTGCTACAGTTTCTTGCAGACTGAGACTGTATAAAGAAAGTCAACAAAACTCAAACAACTGAAGGAAGAAACAATTTCGAGCGTGATTAAACTAATTCAGTGTCACTTGGTGCGAGGAGGACCTATCCATCTTCCTCTTCGGGATTTTACCGGTAGGCAATAAGTTCTATTGTCGTGATTATGAATGGAACTCGTATCATTATAGCACAAACAGGAAATGTCTTTTCACGCCATCAAAGTTTGATAACGCGAAATGTGAAAGTTGCCTTTTACGAGAAGAAGGACTCAACAAGGTTTCCATCGAAGTTCGCAAAGATATTGTATCGCAAGATATCGGCCATCCTCCATGACCACTAAATTAAGTTGTCGTGAAAAGCGCTTGCAAACGGGTAATGTGAACCGCAGATACGGAATGAAATGAAGGAATGGTCATCGCAATTACGAACGCAGTTTATGCAGGCTTCATAAATTAATGAGATCTAAGCATAAGATTGCTACCTGACTGGATAACTTAAAGATATTGGTGAAGAAGAAAGCGTATGATTCGGCAAGATAATGACAGTCTGGAATTTTGAGTGGCAAATAGACATGTCCTCTTTACATTATTTATTGGGAGTGAGATCTGGCTGCTGTTTGACAGAGTACTAAAGAGCCGTTAATAGGTAAACCATCAAAACACCTCTGTCCCGCTAACGATTTAACTTAAACACACTACGAAGTAATCCCTTTTAATCCTAATTAAAAAACAGTTTTTTCAGGGTCATGGGCTCTCGGCTTTTTGCGTAATTAAATATTAAATTTTGCAATAAAAGTTAACGCGAGTAATGAACGACGTTTCGACCGTTCAACGGTCATTTTCAAGTTCGGTGTTAGAATAAAATTACATGTGTAAATATAGTAAAAGCGCTAAAATTTGTACATACAAACAATAGACAATAAGAATAAAAGGCTAAAAGTGGCTAAAAAATAACTTTGTGCAAATGGATGCATAGCTGTAAAAGATATAATTAAAAGCGTATAAGGCGACGGGAATAATTACATTAAAATACCTAAAAATACCTAAAAATAACTAAACAAATAATTTTGCGCGGAGCGAGTCGCTCTGTTTGTTGAGCTTTGGCTTCAGAAGTCTAATAAAAAGCATCTCAAAAATTAAACAGTCAAGCTTGCTCTGGCACTTCCTTAAAATCTTAAAGTTCTTCTCGATGTTATCTGGCTCCTTTCCATGTTGTTCTTTAATGTGACGTCCGATAGCCGATCCTTTGTGTTCTTCGATGCGCTGGTGTAAGTGCCGACACGAATAGCCGACATAATCTGCATCGCACAGATCACATTTAAAATAATATACAGCGCTTTGTTGGTTTACGATGGGCGGCTTCTGTTCCTGCACCTTAATTATGTCTTTGATCTTTCTGCTGGTGTAAACAGGACGGATCTCGGTGTTTATCTTTCGGCTGAGATCACTTAGTTGTCTGCGTACTGAGTTGGCTGCTTTTTGGTCCTTGTACGGCAAAACGACTCTAATAGGAACTTCCTGCTGATTAGGGGCCTGCTGCTGTTGAGGACACGCATTCCCCGTTACAACTTTCGCCTCGACAAATTGTGGGATAGTGGTTTCTACGAGGGATTCTGGATATTGTAAACGAGCAAAGGTCTCTTTAAGACGTTCGCATTCTTGATGGAAAAGCTTCCAGTTCGAGGAAAGCTTGAATGCGCGATTAAGCATTGTTTTGAGTAGTGAGTGCTTGTACTTTACATCAACATGGCTTTGGTAGTGCAATAGAAGCCCAGTATCTGTCGGTTTCTTGTAGACCTTCGTGTCCAGCTGGGATCCATTTTTGATAATCTCCATTCCCAAGAAAGGAAGTCTGTTGTTATCTTCCAGTTCCATTGTGAAACTGACAGAGGGGTGGATTTCGTTCAATGTTGATAAGAATTCGGAGGCAGCTGTAGCATCAGGCATTTTACTGAGGGTGTCATCAACGTAACGCTTGTAAAATGCAGGCATCTTGTTTTGGATTTCTAATTGCTCTTCGATGCCGCACATGAAAGTATTGGCCATAAGCGGTCCGAGCGGAGACCCCATGGCAACACCGTCCACCTGTTCGTACAAATTTACCTGGAATTGAAACAGCTGATTCTTGGTGGCAATTCCAAGCAGCTCAGTTAGGTCAGGTTTAGTAATGTTGAGGTTGTATTCCCTGTTAAACCAATCATCCTTGAATGCTTTTTCTGCCAGGAGTTCAATGGTTTCATTAACAGGTACATTCGTGAACAGCGAGGACACGTTATAGGACACCAGAATGTCCTGGTCATTAACTTCCATGCCTTGAATTTGTAATTATTCCCGTCGCCTTATACGCTTTTAATTATATCTTTTACAGCTATGCATTCCATTTGCACAAAGTTATTTTTTAGCCACTTTTAGCCTTTTATTCTTATTGTCTATTGTTTGTATGTACAAATTTTAGCGCTTTTACTATATTTACACATGTAATTTTATTCTAACACCGAACTTGAAAATGACCGTTGAACGGTCGAAACGTCGTTCATTACTCGCGTTAACTTTTATTGCAAAATCAACTTCAAAGAACTTGTTGATTTAAATATTAAATACTAAGCAAAAGAGGCCACCAGTTTGAAAGAAGCGCTACCCTGGTTGCGACCTGGCCTTTAAAATATCATCCCTTTTTCAGTCAAAAATGGCAAAAATCTAGATTCTATTTCAGAAGACAAAATATATCCTATTTCAGGTCAAAATAGTTAAATTTTTGCCCAATTTTCTAGACTGAAACGCACAAAAACATATTTTTAAAGCTGTGCACAAACATATAAAAAAAGTAGTAGGAAGTAGTGGGATAACTCTAACAACTCAAACAAGCTTAGCTTTTGCTTAGCTAGCGACAGACTCAAACGAGTCAAGCGACAGACTCAAACGAGTACTCCTTCTATCCTCCTGCTGACAGTCAACGTACCCTGTGCGTGGCTTCGTCTTCGTCAATGGGGATTTGTTTCTAAACCGAATCGATCGCGATTTAAGCTCCGTGTGGGTCACCTAGAGCCAAAGTGATACTTAACAAATAAATCCTGGCAAACGCTGTGCTAATTTCCGATACAAAAACAATGATTTATGTTTGAAAGAAAGTGGACGATTTGCGACTGTCAGTTACTTAACCCTTTCACTCCCACTGAAGAGTGCCTAAAATCAAAAATTCAAGACGAATTTCAAATTTTATTTTGTAAAATACTTAAATATAAATAGTACCATGTGAAAGTACTGCTGACGGGGTTTCATTTGAATGGTCACACCATAGGATTTCATCCACAGACTCAAAAGTTAGAATCACCTTAATGTTCTCCATAACTGACTCTGGGAGTGAAAGGGTTAAGGGATTACTAATCGAGGAATGTAGGTATCAGATAGAGACATGGAGGCACGTCCGCGGTAATAGAAAATCACTTGCAGATGCGATGTGAGTATACCCGAAGATTTCGGCTGCGACTGTATTGTACGATAACGTTGGACACAGATCAGTCGAAAAGGTCGCGAACGTTAAACCCGCGAAAATTAATCAACAGAAATCCCTTGCGAAAGGAAAAGTAAATATATCACTAACTTGCTTGCCATAACAGAAGCACAGGTTGATTAGACCTAACGATAGAGACAAATTAGCTCTGGTATATTAATTTTTGTTACCGTTGCACTCTTTTTGACTTGAAGAGTCCTTTTTTTCTCAGTTTTGCTGCATTGCCCATCGACTACTATCGCGAAAACTTTCGAAGCGGAAATTTTACCGGTCACTTTTGCACGATTTTCGCCAATTCTAAACCCTGCAAAAATAAAGAGCATTTTAATGCTCAAAATAATAAAAATGAAAAAGATAGACAACTTCGATTATGTTTCCTAGTTGTGACTGCAATCATTTGTAAATCCCCTCTCTAATCACTGAGATCGTCGTTTTGTATTTAAACTGGTCATGGAACATCGCAACGTCAATTTTTTTTTGGAAATCAGTACAACAAACAGGAACTTTTGTCACGACAATCAGATGTGCTACGCAGCTGCAATTACTGCCCAAACTTTGTAAACGCTATTTTACTCCTTAAAAGCAAAGCTTAAGGCCTTTACCTCTAAGAATCGGCGAATAAGTTAGTAAATGATAGCGCCAATTTTCTCGGCTTGAAATTCAGATTGCCGCTAAACGTTTTCTTTCAAACTTTATGCCCGTAAACCCTTTGTACTAATGCAAGCCGGTTTCAACTTTAAAGATATTAGAAACTCGGGTGTCGTCAGTCGACTTTTTTCATTCCACTTAGAGGGAAAGATCGTGGTAGGGGAGGGGAGGGACGATCATGATATGTAGCCATCCGTCAGCCTGTCTAATCAATGTAGACACCAGATTAATAGACAGCGAAGCTCAAACTACGATTAACAAGAAAGATTTGTATCTTGATTACACAATTCATCGCAGTAGAATGTAATGGTTGTAGTGGAAAACACTTCCAATTACGTCTCTTTCTTGACCGTCTTTTGATTTCCTACATCGAGTTCCGATCCTACCAGAATTTTGTTCAGTTTTTTAATTGACGTATAAACATTCTTGGAATATCGGCAACATAAAAATAATAAAAAGGCGTCAGTTATTATAAGTACTTTGGTTTTTCTTTTACTTCTCTCTACAACTCGGAGAAGAGTGTCTCCAGAGTCGGAAGATGTCTTAGATGAGTATTGGTATTTAAAAGAACACTAGCCTGCGTAGCTGGCGGTATTGTTGGGTTTAGCGCGCACAAGCAAGCGGCGAAGCCGCGACAAACGAGCGGCGCAGCCGCGAGTGGCTTGGGGCGAGGAGCTGTATTTCAGCTTCTCCTCCCCAAGCCACTCGCGGCTGCGCCGCTCGCTGTCGCGGCTTCGCCGCTTTTGCTTGTGCGCGCGAAACCCAACAATACCGCCAGCTACGCAGGCTAAAAGAACACTGGCCGACAATAGGACCGTAGAGCGATATTAATTAAAGGTATGTGCTATCCCATCACAGACTGGCGCGGTGGCGTCATCCGGTAGAAACGTTTCAGCGTTTCAGTTGGTTTGGTCACGTTTTGAGAATGGAGGAGGAAAAATTGTCCCTGAGGAAAAAAGAAAAACAATAAGACGACTGATTGGACGGCAGAGAAGAGGAATCATCTATGTTGGTCATTGTGGGGTGAACTGGAAAAGATGAGATGCATGTCATAAAAGAGCGAGTGGCTCACTAAGTGTAAAAGGAGTCATATGCGCCGCCTAGGGTGTAACAATAGTTCATATGTTAGGTTATATTTTTTTAAAATCTGCAGAAACTGAGCGGTATTTCTACGCAATATTCATAAAACGTGCAGTGAAACGAAAAACTGATCACTGAGTCTTTTTCTCACAGGGCAGGGAAACGCACGTTAAGTCTTATGTCCATTCCAACTCAAGGCATCCAGCAGTTCCGTGACATTGAAGAGACTAAAAGCATTTACTATACTTTTCCCCTGGATGGGATGCTAGTCTATCGCAGGCTTACTCTCAGCATTTTATTGCATGGAATAATCATCTCACCAAGAGTGAGATTAAACAAGCAGATCTTTGCTAGTAAAGGTGTTAAATTTGTTTTCTTAGGATGAAGTGCAGTAAACAAAAACAGCTGGCTTTATATATGGAAGGCAACACGTAGCAGCAAGCCTAATCAGCACGTGTAACAGTTTACAAACAAAAACAACAAGGAATAAACATATAATGCTCGAATGCTCGATCGCTTCTACAAACATTCAGGAAACGGTTTCCAAACAAAAATAGTTCAAAAGAGATTATCTGTATAGAAAAAGGGTCTTGAATAGACCACACATGCTTAGTCACGTACGGTCAAATAATAAATACAGTCAGCTAAGAGACGGTGATGGACAATTAACTTTAAAGATATCTTCGCTACGTTAAAGGAACTCGAGAAGAATGATAGGAAGGCTACAATTGATTAAAGGTGGCCGGGTCATCCTGATTCTGGTTCCATACAAATCGACCATTGAACTGACGATAGATACAAAAGAAATGTTGGGAAGCCGAAAAGGAGTACAAATGGTTCAAATTAGACGAGATTAAGAAGGATCAGTGCATCGAACTTCATAAAGATTCTATCAGTTAAAGTTCAATTTCTAGGAGGGCATGGTTAATAATGCGGAGAAATATGCCTTATCCGTTAGTACACTTAATGGAATGGCTGCGATTTTATCCGTAAGTGTTTCATTGACACCTAATGTTCAAGTTTAATTTGCAGCTCATAATTAATTCAACAAGAAAGACAACAAAAGCGGCTAAAAGACCGTGACCTAAGCATTTTAGTCGATCACACAAATCAACAGTTCTATCCTAATGCGGTTTCGCATTGCCCATTTCGTCCCCTGAATAGTACTTTTGGCATAGTTTCAATTGGGATACAGAATCCTAGAGCCATAAAGCCTCAGCGTGGATGAGTAAAGAAGCCCCAGAACTGGGCTTACAGCCATTAGTTTGTACAGTTTGTTGCACACTGAAGCTTTTTTAGACAGTAATCAAACCTCAACTCATTCAGCGTAACTTGGTGCAGCATTTTCTGCCGTGTTTCACCGGTAGGCATCTAGTATTAGTTTTGTGATTATGAATCAACGCATATCGTTATTGCACATACAGGAAATGTCTTTTCGCGCGATCGAACAGTAATAACGCGAAAAACGAAGTTGTCAGAAGAAAGACATAGCAAATTATCAACTGTAATTCGCAAAGATTTGCAGAAACTTCCTCAGTTTAACAGGTAATGTGAATCGCAGATATGAAGTGAAATGAAGAAATAATGGTCATCCGGCAATTATGAACGCAATTTATGTAGGCCTCAACGCGATCTACCTCATTCGAGATCATAAGATTGTTACCTGTCTAGAGAACTTGAAGATTTCTGCAGCATAGCAAAGCCTGTACTTCTTGGGAAAAAATTGCCGGTTTTTTAACAGGGCAACGTCGCGCGGAAAGTAGAAAAAATCCGGAAAGATGATAACAGTCTGGAATTTTGAGTAGAGAATAGACATTACTTAATGGGATTGAGATCTAGCTGTCGTTTTACAGAGTATTGGAGAGTCACTAAGAACAAAGTGACTGAAACACCACTGCCCCGCCATCAAATAACATGTAGGTACTACGGAGTAATCGCTTTTAATCTTAATTAACAAAAACCTTCTACAGGTCATGGGCCCCATTTTGATCTTGGCGCTACCTTATTTCCGACCTCACTATTTCCCATTCCCATTCTTTCAGTCCAAAATAAATGGCAAAAATCTAGATTTCATAAGGCAAAATATGTCCTATTTCAGGCCAATATCTTGCCCTATTTCAGACCGCTAAAGTTGCGCACGACTATATAAATTATAAACGACTATTACAAATTATATAAAGTACCGTAAAAGCTCCATTAAGCCCCCCTCTCTAGTAACCCACTCCCCAACTCTAATAACGCTCATCGCACCCCCCCCCCCCTCTTGGACATCAGATTTTGTAATTAGACCCTCCTAATCTCTATTAAGCCACCACATCATCCCCAGTTGGTGTATTTTTATAAAGGTTAGAAAAAATACATAAAGTTGACCGGTCTTTATTGACAAGAAATAACGGTTAACATTGTTTGAGTTTTGTGCAAAAGTTATTTTAAGATTAAGTGCTTAAAGATTTGAAATAAGCCCCCCTCTTCAACTAGCCCCCCGTTCATGAGACCTGAAATTAAATAAGCCTCCCACCTCGGGGGGGGGGGGGGGGGGCATTGTAAAGCTTTTACGGTAGTTAGTGTTACGTCCTGGAATATCTCTCAGTTTTCATTTACGATGTAATCACGCTATGCAGTTTAAAACCAAAAAATTTTAACCCTTTAAAGGTACGACCAGCGCTTCTCTCCCCAACCGGGGTTGGGAGGGGGATCGGAAGCGTCGACTTTCGATGACGACTTAGGGGAGCAGGGATGGCGCAGTGGAGAGAGCACTCGCCTCCCACCACTGTGGCCCGGGTTCGATTCCCGGACTTGGTGACGTATGTAGGTTGAGTTTGTTGTTGGTTCTCGTCCTTGCTCCAAGAGGTTTTTCTCCGGGTACTCCGGTTTTCTTCTCTCCTCAAAAACAAATATTTCCAAATTCCAGTTCGATCTAGAAGGCCACCCTAATTCACCTAGAGTTAGCTTGGTGCTACCCTCTCTAAACAGTCGCATAAAATCATGCAATCCCACGCTCTTTAACATATTATAATTGGCGCTTGCTTTTATGAAAGAATGCATCAAATCACGTTTTTGCGCTAACGAAAATCGCAGCCACAGGCATGCTTAACACTCAGAATTCTATACGAACTTTTAGCTGAAGTCGCATGCGACAGACGTTTGGGTAAACACGTGCTCCATGTATCCTGTGATAGTGATGCTGTATTCAATGTTCGTCATATTAATTCTCGTTTTCAGTATAGAAAGATTTGAAATCACCAACCATTAATCATGAACCTGATACGGCTATTACCCCATCGTCTGGACGGGGTCTAGTAATACCCGTTTTTTTCTTTTGTGCTCCGTTTTTTTGTCGGTCATTAGCACCAGACTCCCGGTTTTCGCTCGGCCAAACAAATATTCGTCGCAAACTTCCTCTACACCACGTGGGCTCGTATATTGAGTGACCGTAATATGTTTTGCACCCTGAGGGGAGGGAGAACAACGGCGGGGTCTAATGCCCCTGGGGCGTTTCTTGTTCCCTATAAAATCAAAGACGTGACTTTTCCATTGATAAGCGACGGACTTATGACTGCATGAAAAAACTGATTTGAACTGATTGTTGGTAGACTGAAAGTTTTAACTTTTTGTAACGAAAAGCTAAAAGTAAGAATCGACGTTATCTTTGATTGTCTTCAATCGCCTTGTTTTCTTAACGTTTATTTAATTAAAGGGTCCACTTGTACCTTAACAAACAGGCACCTCCGTATTTGATTGGGAAGAATACATTAACGTAGTGCTTTCAAAAATATAATGATGTAGTTAGCGTGAATCTTGGCGCAATAGTGTACGGTGGTAAGTGCGTCGGAGATCAGTTGAAAGATCAGAAGGACGGTGGTGTTGTTTCCTTTGATAAGAAACTTAATTCTACATTGTCTATAAGCCCTGGCCAAACGGAGTCGCAAGTCAACGCAAGTAATTAAGGAAATGCGAACTTGTGCACAAACTTGCGATGGGTGGCCAACGAACTCGCAAGAAGACACATATTCGACGTAAGTTGGCAAAAAAGCCATTTCAGTGCAGCCTCTCGTTTTGACCAGCTTCATTTGTAAATCGTCGCTCAGGTCATTGAGATCGTTGTTTTATATTAAAATTGGTACTACGTTACAGAACTTACATCATAGTTATCAAATGTGCAAGGCGTGCACAGTAATGCCGAAATTTTGTAAAAGTTACGTAAACGTGACTTCCTTTCTAAATTAAACGGAAAACTTAAGGCCTATTCTAAAAACCATGCAAAAGTTATTAACTGTCGGCGTTCTTTTTTGTCAGTTTCAAATTAAATTTGGTGCTGTATTTCTTGCAATGTTTTCTTTCAAACGTTTTGCTCGTAAACGCAAAGTATTTGAAACCCAGAAGTGTCGTCAGCTGACCTTATTTCGTTCCGATTTTTGTGGCTTACATATGAGGGAGAAAGATAGAGGCAGGTGACAGGGACGTCCAGCATGCATAAGTTGTAGATATCAATTAGTCAGTCAAATCAATATTGATAGAAGATTAATTTATGGACAAATCAGCTCAAACTGGGATTAACAAGGAAGATTTTTACCTTGATTACATAAATAACACCGTAAAATATAGTGGCTACAGTGGAATACACTACCAAGTAAGTCCTTTTCTTAAGTATCTTTCGATTTTCCCTTATGCAGAGATCTTTCGTTCATCTTTGAAAATTTAGAAAAATGGTGCTGAAAGCTTCTTTTTTTTACCAGAATTCGGAACTTTATATTTGTATCTCTCAATATCGGATTCGAAAATCGTTTTGTTCAGTTAATCAGCACTCTCTCGCATGTCCTGCTTGCTGCACGAGTTTTATTTCGGGAGGAATTAAAGCTGGAAAGAGAAAACTTTATCGCGAAGCCTTTGTGTTTTCCAAATCGTTTTTAAGAATGTCAGTTAAAGTTTCGACCATAGCCACAACAAATTGATCTTTTCGGATTTTTTTCTGCTGAATTTATGTCACACGCACCCACCAAAACTTGGGAACATAAACTCGTCTCAAATTTCTTTGTTTCCTTTTTTTTTCCCTCGTGCAAGAAAAAAACCAACTAATTATACAGTTATTGATTTGACTGAAAGTGTCAAAAACAAGCGAAAACGTTTATATTCTATCGGAAATTCTAGAGAGAAAGCATTTGGGTACAATAACAAGGTAAAATATCTCCTTGATATGAAAGATCTGCGTTGTCGATCTATAAAAAAACAGTTCTTAAAATTACTCAGAGCCGACTATCTGTCGATCGACTGTAGCAGTCAGGATACTAGTGCAGAATAGAACACCGGTTTTGTTTCTCCTTTGGTCAGGCCTTCTTTTTTTAAGTTCCAAATTAAATTTGGAACTTGTAATTTATTCAGTCTAGACGTGTTTGCATAAAGTCT